>JAUZSZ010000079.1:18510191-18522154 GCA_034780575.1 Labeobarbus marequensis | reverse complement strand
CGTCCCTGCCCTCCTACACAACAACAGCATCATAAACAATGATCTGGTGCATGGGAAAATAGGAGGGTCACCAGAAATTTCTGCTGACGGCTTCTCCATTGTTCACCCATCAGTGGAGAGGAAAATAAATACATATAATCGGCCGCGGCTATTAAGCGCGGCACAAGTATAAAGCCTTGTGCATGGAGTCGCTGGGCCAGCCGCTATTCTGCTGTAGATGGCCACTCGGTTAACTGTACTTAAATCATCATCCTTCCTTAACAACACGTGGGGGACGGTCGGCGCACAAAAGCCCCTCCTCTTCTAAACGTCACCTGCTGCGTGCAGAAAAACACTCCGCTGAGCACCACACAGATGTCTAAAATTGAGTTCATTCTCCGAGAAGAGCTTGTCAGAGAGGTCTGAGCACGGCACAATGGGATGAAATGGCCGTCTTCGTCTTTAAATATTGCCTGCATGTATACGTTGATTTCACATATGCTAGCACAATAAATAAAACATCAAACGTTAGACAAAATTTAAGTGACGCCCATGAATCCCAGTTAAAACCCCACACCATCTTACTTGTTGGGCAGAGCAGAGCAGGCAAGTCTTGTGCGACGCACTGCTGCCTGACAGACTGTCAATTAAAGGGACCGTTCACGAAAAAATGACAATCATACAGGTTTTTCCAAGCTGTATGACTTCCTTTTGTTCTGAAAAACAAGTCACTTTGACTAATATCTCCTTTTGTGCGCCATTGTATATTGAATAGATATATAATGAATAGCTCTCAGCCAGGGGGTCCATTAGGGGTCTCAGAAAAGGGCTACAGGATGATTTTAAATTAAATAATTAGCTGAATGAATTCAGGTTCATTCAATAATTCATTCATATTGCCTTTAAAATTCCTGGCAAAAGTGTCTCAATTAACCTGAATTCACTATTAAATTATTAAAATGATCAAACTAATTTAAAATGCTAAAAACAAACTGAAATCGTATTTTCCTCTCTAAATAACTATCATTTTTATTGAAGAACATACAATTCTTAAAATATCTGGGATCACAGAATAAATCATGGTTAAATAAATATAAACACTCTCAGTTTTTGTTAATAAAAAAAACTTTCATAATATCACAATTTCCAACTTTGTCATAATTACTGCAGAAATGCTGAAAATATCTAATAGTCTATGTTAGGGTAAAATATTGACTATTGTGTTGGGCAACAGAGGAGGTTTTGAGTCACATAACTACCATAATGAAATAAAAATCGTTAGTACAAATCATGAGAGGTAGCAAATGTCTTCTGGACTGGGGACTGTCATTTTTTTTATTGCTGTCATTATAGATAATTACTTTTAAATTTCACTTAAATTGTTTCTGAGACCCACTTTTTCCATCTTAGAAATATTACTTGAATCTGATTTTTTTTTATTTCACTGGATCATGCAAAAATATTGATTCATACTTTATTTTCTCTTGCCTTAATTATTGCAATTTATAAAAATGGCTTGTCTAAGAACTGCATTGATAAACTACATTCGATACAAAATGCTGCAACTGCAGAGACCATACATTTGCATTGGTTACCCATTAATTACAGGACTGATTATTATTTTTTTAAGCACAGACTGACTTGGCTAGTCAGAAACAAAATCGCTAGCAAAATACGCTCCAAAATAATTTTCTTTTAAGATCTTCTAATGCTGACTTTTCTTTTTTTTTTTTTTTTGTCACAATGTAAAGTAAACCATATAAGATTAATTGAAGCTGGTTTTGCCATTACACCACCAAAATCTGAACCTTTTACCAATTGAAAGGTTCATGCATTCATAAACTTCTGAGACATCTCTTCTGACATTTCTTTACTCCTTCGTCATAAAATTTCATTAAAAAGTTTCAGTGAACAATTAATCTGAGATGGAGGCGGACTGTTGTAGTGCTGCATGGTTCATCAGATGCTGTATGAATTATTGAGCTGTTTCTCATTTCCTGCCCATGCTGTGTAAATTGCTCTGCAAAGTAATAAATTGTCAGATTATTAAAATGACGACAGCTGAAGAAGACAATACAAGAAGACACTGAAACCAGTGGAGGGACATCAAGATCTTAAACTGAATGGCACACTAAACCAGCTAAATGTAATACCTAAACATCTAGAAAAGCAGAAGAGTAAGTCCAGTTTTACAGTTTAATTTGATTGTATAATGCAAATAAATAATTAACCTTGTAAACTAATAATTTCATAATCAACTAATCCAAATTTTTTTTAAAACCCTTCCTCCATCCTAGCTGGAGGAAGAAACTATTGCACAGAATTTATTTAGAAATGCATACTTTTTTTATCCTTCTATTTAAAATTACATAGGTAGCAGAATATGTAAAAGCAAATCATTACATTTATAAGAATTAAAACATGAAAGAAAAAATATCCCAAAACAAACTCAAGAACAGCCATGTGGAAAACATGAAGGATTGTAAGTCCTGAGTTCGGCAGATTGTGTGTGATTGCCATTTGCTCTTTAAAGATATGTCGTTATGCTTGATTGTCCATCTGAAGGTTGATTCCACTTTGGCCTACCATATTCATCAAATTTGGAGGACTTTTTGGGGACGAGTACATTGTAGTGTCTGTCATCTTCTGTAAGCAAGCATAGAAATGACCAGTCCTTCTTGTGGTCGTTCGGGTAGTATGTAATAAACTCTTCAGTGTCACATTTGTACAGCCGAACAACCTGCATCATCTGTTGAAGAGAATAACCCAGGAGGCACATCTCCACCTAAACAACATTATATCATCAGCAGAGGTTCCTTCATGAAATACGATCACTTCAGTTAACAGTAGATATAGTAAGCTAGAAGTTATTATTTGTATATGATTCGTCCATAGTTAAACAAAGCTAAAGATTTCTTGTAAACATTCATTTCAAACCACACTAACCTGTTCCAGCCCACCACTGAACCCTACGTGTCTGAGGTGGTTGGTGAAGAACGTCTTGGGACATTTGGACGAGTCACGAGCAAAGAGAAGCCAGCAGAACTCTGGTACATCAGAGCCCTTCTCCATATCTGAGTGCAGCTGAGTGGCAGTCCTCAGCATCAAGAACTTCATGCCCTCCAGAAGCTCATACTCCTCATCATGACCTCTGAACACCTGCTGGCACATGCGCTCCCTCTCTTTAAGACTTTTACACTGGACAGCCTCTTGCCACTATAGGTAAAACAATAAAATATTGGCAGCAAGTACAGTTAAGTTTGTAGTCAATACAATTTTTTAAAAGAAATTAATACCTTTATTCAGAAAGGACACATTAAATTGATCAATAGTGAGAGTAAAGGCATTTATAATGTTACAAAAGATTTTTAGTTTGCTGTTCTCTTGAACATTCTATTCATCAAAGAATTCTAAAAAATAATTAATTTTTAAGTATTTTTTTTTTTCTTGAGCACCAAATCAGCATATTAGATTGATTTCTAAAGAATCATGTGACACTGAAGACTGGAGTAATAATGGCTGCTGAAAATTCAGCTTTGCCATCACAGGAATACATTTTATTTTTAAATTGTAATAAAACTTCACACTATTACTCTTTTTACTGTGTTTTCGTCATTGGTGGGCATTAGAGACCTCTTTAAAAAACAAAAAAACATTTAGAAAGTCTTCCTCCACAACGTTTGAATGGTAGTGTATATAAATATTCATACTCCTATTCATATTTCCAGCAATTAGGAAAAAAATTAAAACAAAGTTACCTTTTTCTTTAGTAGTTCCAGACACTGTTCAAGATGCTGCACTTTGCTCTTGCTAGTTTCAAATGGAAACTGCCACTCCTTAATGAAATCCTGATCAGAGTGCATTTCTTTTGGCCACTATAATGGGAAATTCATAATGCACCAAATTAATTTAACACATAATAACATTATATATTGATATACAAAATAGGATGATCAAGTCATGCTGCTTCTGCAAGTACAGAATCAGTGAGGATGTAATAAGGATCCCTAACGTCTAAGCATAATAAGACTAAATTACCTTACTGATATCAGAGTCATGTAACCAGGCAGGAAGCTGTTTTGACTGGCTGAGCACCTGGAAGAGCATCGCCCTTAGCGCACAATAGTTATCACCTCTTACTCTGCGCAGATTGAACTCACTGGCTATCGCTTCATACCCCTAAAAAAAGAAGCATGTGTGATCAATGCCCTTTAAAAAAAGAAACACTTACAGCAAAGTGTGAAAGAAGAAGGCTCACCTTTCGGATAAGCAGACTTTTTGTGGTGTTGCCTTTCCATTCTCTCTCGCTGTAGGTCTGAAGATCCTCGGCAGCTGACACGCTGCTCTGAGCCTCACCAACAGCCGCTGATAGGAAGAAAGACATATCTAGCTCAGGCAAAAACAACCTCACAGACATCTTTACAACACTTCAATACACACAGAACATTCTTCAAAAAGTGAGCACTACCTGACTTTGACTGCTGCTTGTCCTGCAGCTCTTTTTGTATTTCCTCTTCTCCTCTGTACAGGTCTACATCACTATGAAACAACAAAAACTCATTTCAAAATGACGCATAGTAAGTTGTCACTTCCTTAATCTAGTAAACAGTGCATAATATTTGTCACGTAATCATATATTTAGAAATGGCCCATCAGATAAAGCTGTCTGTGATTAAGAGATGCACATGAGAAAAGTATGCAAATTTTTTTCAATGCTAAACACAGTTGTTGCTAGTCAAGTGATATTTTCAACCCAGCAAGTCAAATTAATTTTATATCAAAGCATACTTCAGTGTCATGGAATTTAGCTAATTTTGGATGAATAAATCAAAATGTGATATGGACTAGTGTCTGTGAAGCACAAAAAAACTGCTATTTAAACATGAAGTCTGCTTGTAACAAATGTCTCTGTATGACTAAATAGTGCCATTTCATCTACTACACATACTCAAGCCTCCATGATGCTCGTGTTTCAGCATTTGCATTTCTGAAAAAATAAAACCTGTCACTGGGTCCTATTATTGTAAAAAAAAATAAAAAAAAAATAAAAATACATTTTTTTTATATGGTTTTATTTTAAAAAAAATGTACGAATTCAGTCAATTACACATGGTTTATGAAAAATATAAGTGGAAGAAGAAATTTTATTTGGGAAAAAATAAAATGGAATTCTTAGGTCCCTACATTCGTATTAGTGAATAGTCAGTGTATAAAACTAGTAAATTAATTGACTAAAGAGAAGCTATTAATTATTAAAATAATACATTTTCCCAAAATGGTTGGTGTGGAGTAAAGCGTGTGACTAAAAATGGTCTTGAAATCCAAAAGGAAAATTTGAAATGCAAATGAAATGTAAATGTATTCCAAAATCACTTGTCTTAACTCTTGACATGATGAAACCAGTTTACCATCAATTTCACATAATAGCAGACATCCAGAATTATAATTAGAAACATTCATTTCTACTGTTATATAATAATCTACTGTTATTTCTCTTTGCCTTGAAGAACACTTTAGTAAAAAAAAGTGGCACAACCTTCACTACTCTCTACAAAACCACGCACTGTATGGAATACTCCATTCACAGAAAGAGTTGAATTGACAGGAAGAGTACCCCTTTTCATCTTCAGCAGACGACATCTTCATCAGATGCTGCTGAGATGAATGACTGTCACTATGAGTAGATTTGGCCTCCTTCTGAGCGCGTTTTTGCATAGTGTGGGAAGACTCAGAGCTTCTCTCAGGTCCAGGAGAAAAAGCATCTTTTCCAGCTGCCTGGCCCTTCACATCCGATTTCTGACTTTGAGTACCCCGTGTCGATCTAAAGAGGAGGATCAATTTTGTTTAACATGAAATAACATATGCCTAGATATAATCTGTCAAAATGGACTAAATTTATAACAACTTATCAATTTATAATTTGCATTAAGGAAATCAGTGCTATGGCATACCCATGACTCGTTTTGATTTTTTTACTCTGTCGGTCAGAATCACAAGCAGACTTTGTTGTTTTATTCATGGTTCTGACTTGGTGAGTTTGGCGACTTAGCACATCCTTCGTACCTGAATCATAACGACACATGTGCAGAGACGTCCAGCCTGCATCTCTGAAATACAAATAATACTAAATATCAAATGTGCAGCTTGAAGGTGACTACATTGCTCTTGCACTTCTGCGGATCACAATGGAAGTTACGCAACAAGCAAAAGAAAACAAACACTTCCGCATTTTGTCAGACTCCAAAAGCTCATCAGAGATATGACCGCATCAGTAATGAAACCAATAGTAACAATCAATTTAATTATTTACTAACCATTCTCAGGCAAAACAGCAAAAACAGCTAAAGTCGCTTTTATGTAACTTACCTGCTTTCCCTGTCTTGGCGAACAGGGAATACAAATATGACGATTACCAATACGAAAAGCCTACGAAAACTTCCTGTGAATAGGGGATTATGGGAATTGTAGTTTTCCGCCTCGCCGCCATTTACTGTTGCCATGTCCTCTTATTTTAATCGACTATACGCTTGTTTGTTCAAGCAAATATTTCTTCATTTGAACAGTTTTTGTGTGGGCTTGTCAGCGTTTAGTCCCCATAGCAGAATAGAATAAACAATTTCCCGGCATTATTGGCTAATAACTCAGTTTTTAACTCAGGATAGCTTTCCTCTTATTCTGGAAAGCACGCTGTTTTCAGCATTTCTGCTCGAAAATAGTTCCTAGTATGTCACATAACTATTTGCTAATACATTTATTCTCTTCACTTCAAGGCTTATGATATGGGTCAGTTTTCATGATGATTGGTAAATATTAATATTTATTAAAGGCCTACTTATTAATCATATGAATTTTCATAATCAAGTCTATTATAAATAATGTATATTATGATTATTATTCATTGCTATAAATATTCATCATAATTACATAATAGCCTATGTATTTATTCTTTGTGTACTGTATGGTTTATGCTATTTTATGCAACAATAAATAAGACAAAATAAATCAGTAATCTTTTAACACTCTATCCAGAAACAATAAAACTTGAAGTTGCATATTTTTTGCTTGTTTTGTATGCGTTTTCCAGCGAGATCTGACAACAACGGAACAGGTCTTCGTTTTTTCAGTGTTGACTGAGGGCGTGGAAATAAAGCAATTCCCCATCATCACCATGGAGACATGGTGTCAAATGAAAAAAAAAATCTGTAGTTTACTTTACATCACAGCTTCGGCCCATCTGCAATTTTTCTGTTTTGTTTGCCTTCAGGATATGACCAATGAGAAACATTTTAAACTTAAAATAGTCTGACCAAAATAGAGGCCATGGCATCCCCTAGTAATCTGCCTATAGGCCAACGCTGTGCAGGATATCATTTCATCCACTAGATGACAGCACTTGGTTTGTTCAGAATCGTTGAGTCTATAATGTTTGATAGGCTAGTAATAAGAAGAGATCATTTGAAAGTGAAATTGGTAATAAATAAATTCATTTTAAACTTAAAATATTCTGACCAAAATAGAGCCCATGGCATCCGACCCTATTAATCTGCCCAAGCCAACGCTGTGCAGGTTATCATTTCAACCACAAGATTTGTTCAGAATCAGTGAGACTATCATTTTTGATAGGTTAGTAATAATAGGAGACCCTTTGACAGTGAAATTGGTAATAACTAAATAACTAAATAACTAAATAAATTCTTTTGCATATGCACGGATTTCAAAGTATTAAGTATAGTATGTACTTCTTTAAGAACATTAGAAACAAAAGAAAAAAATATGCAATTTATTACAATTTCTTAATTTAAAAACGAAGACGACTAGGGGCTGTAGGTGACCGTGACCACACTGCGCCTGCTTTGCCTTTGCCAATGAGGGGGCATCAAAAGTAGGCAACAGGGAGGGTTTGTAGCGTAAAACGTGCGAGTGTAAGAATACATGCAACCACAAGAGACGCAGTAGAGCACATTTACTTGCGACGCTACCAGTCTCTCTAGGTATCCACATCGGCATACACAAGCTGATACGTGTTAAAATGTTCACCGAAAAATACTCGATTTAATTCTCAAGCGTAGTTGATATCCTGTGTGTTAGATATGGATAAACAGCCGTTTGGTAAGGGCTATCTGTGGTGCGTACTGTGGCTTTAAATGCCGCTCCTCCCCTCTGCTTTCCTCTGCTCTGGAGGTGCTGAAACGTCGCCTTTCTCGTTTCAAAGCACTAGCAGCCATGGCTGAAATAAAGACGGGCATATTTGCCAAAAACGTCCAAAAGAGGCTCAGTCGAGCGCAGGAAAAGGTACGGATTTAATTATTTTCTTATTTGTGAGAGATCAACAACGACATGATTGTTAGAGGACGTTTGATAAAGCCAAAGGCAGCATTTTGTGTTGGTGGAGCTGTCCAGCAGATGCTCCAAGCAGGGGAAGGAGATTCAGGTGTGCGATTTAACCTGAAATATTTTAGGTTAGAGGAAAATGTCTTTTCTTTTCTTCTTTCTCACATGCATAGTTTACATTTTCATTGCATCAGACCTTAAACATCATTCCCGGTGTCAAAAATGCGCAGACTGCAATCTTAGCCAGCACTGTCATTTAAAAGCGACCGAGGAGCTGCTCCATGACGGAAATCCCACTTAAATAGTTTGTGGTCTAAATTTATTATATACACCTTCTTGAAACAGAAATGATCCATCTCAGTTTGAAAGCACTGGATGACTAGATTATAATGTGTCACGGAAACAGAGACACGTAGCTATTACTGTTCGTCTCGCTATTCATTTCCGGTCTGAATTTTGTCCTATACCGGGTTTCCTTGCATTTTCTGACGATGTAATCCATTATTACTCAAGATGTTGGTTGAAGCTGTCATTTTCCTGCAAGGTCAGGAGAAGGGGAGGGAGGTGAGGGATGCCCTCATCTATGCGGTGTGAATACTAGCAGGAGGAGATTTCCGTGTGGCCACGAGGTCGTGAAGGCCGCTTAATGTGGTCGTAGAGAGACACACGACAGTCTTCTTTCACTGGTCAAAACGAGATATAATTACACTATTAAGTGTATGTCGCTTTCACTTGATGTTTTTGACAATAAACTGGTATTTAGTTATAGATTTGGATTCGGTTTTCGTGTTTCGTGCTTAGACAGCCTGCGCAATACTTTGCAGTTGGTGGCGAGCTGAATATGAAATGTCTGTCAGCTAGTAAACTGAAGGCGTCTGGTAAACAGAGCAGTAGTGGTTTGCCTTAGCCCGAGCCGAGCTGCTGTAAGAGGATTGTTTTTCTTTTAATACCCGTGCTTCACTCACAAACTGAAGGCATCGAAAGTGAAGATTCCCTTGAGATCCGTGTTTCATATTTTCATGAGTATGAACTATGGGTGGCACATTGCGGTGGTGTTTTTCAGAGTGAACTGTGCAGAAGTGGGACAGTTTTTGGTAGATTCGTGGTGAAGGCTTGATGAAAGCTTTATATTCTCTGCCTCTTGGGATTTTGCGATACCAAAACCCTCTGTAAATAGATCAAAACAATAGACTTGTGTTCACAGTTTTTAAGTGAAGTGAGAAAGATCAACAGCAAAAGTGGAATAGTGTTTATAATATGTTCATGTTAGGCTCGTGTGTCATTCTATGAAAAGTATTAAAATGTTTGAATTAGGTCTATGCCTAATGTAATCTTTCATGTTTAAAGTGGTCAAGCTGGCTTTTGGAAAGTTATTTGGTTTAGCTGGTTTGTTACTGGTGCAAGACTTGACTAGCCAGCTTGATGGAGGTCTATCAGTTTAATTGTTGTATGTCATGTTAGCTCTTAATAATACAATTATTAGTGGCCATTATTTATCAGAACAGTTGATCCGATACATTCAGAATGTCCCATTATAAATAAAAGCTACTGCAAAAAATACAAAAAAATTTTTAAGATAAAGCACAACTACTTGTAATTTTTACATATATATTGTAGCTTTTAATAATAAAGATTCTGGCATATATATATATGTGTGTGTGTGTGTGTGTGTGTGTAAATATAACGAAAAATTAAACACACATGCGCTCTCTTTCTCTAGCTTGTGTGTGATTTTTTTTCTAACCACAATATAAGTTTATATTCTTTATAGAGTCTTATTTCTATGAAACCTGTAGAATTTATATTTTTGTGTATATTTTATGCTGAGATCATTTAGACATCAAAACCACTACCACCACAATGACATCAGGCAAATGAAAACATTTTAATAATGCTAAGACCTTTGTGGCAGTTTTTAATGACTGTTACATTTGATTGCCTCACTATGTTTAAAAAGAAATCAGTCATGAAACTTATTTTTCTTACTTTTTAAATGATGGCTCATGCTTCATTGTAATAATTAAAATCATAGCTTTGGTCTGTTGCCAACACAGAGTAATATTTCCCTTATTTTTATTATATTAAATGTTTGTCATATTCTAGTATAATTTCTAGTTTGTCTAGGTCCTATAACTTTGATGATGCGGTTTTGGAGCCATGCAGACAAATATCTAATCAGATTTCATATATCTCTCTGATTTCATAAAAGCATCATAAAGCCCCACAGTTCAAGAATGTTCAGTCTGACTGCTCACAGTATCAGTGTAACACGATTCCCTTAAGGGTTAAGACCAGCACATTTAGGTACAGGTATACAATTTACTGCCTCTGGAAAAGAAGATCCTGACCAGGGCAGATAAGATGATAAGGGGTGTAAGGGATCCTTTAATCTGAGTCCCAGTGGGGACAAAATACCTCACAATAAACTGAAATCACTCATAATCCTGTTGTTTACTGTCACAGGAAGATTGATGCATCGTGACAATGTAATTGTGAACTGGAGACAGCATTGTACTAAGCGCTGTGACTTGTTGTTTTACAAATATTTTAATGCCTTTTCTAAGCAGCATTACAACAGAAATGCATGTAAATTGATTTGCCTTGTGCGCTTGTGTGTTGCAGGATAGATATTAGAATCCACATCTTGGGAAATCATATATAATTAAACTATAATTGTGGCACTGTTCAATTTGCTATAAAACATTTGTTTTTCCATGTTATTTAGCAAAGCTATGAGATTAATTTTTTAACTTTATGAAACACCTTATGAAGGATATTTGTCAGCACAAACTGGAGGATATCACTGCCCTGTGTGGATGAGGCAGGGTGGAGTGTGTTTTTAAGCCCTAAGTTGGGTTAATATTTCATAGGCTGGCTGCTACTGTTGTATAGTGTTTCCAGGTTGGGCTTTGTGTCTTAGATTAGTGTCATTTGCCTTCTCGAGAGTTCAGTGTTGATTTTCTGGCTCTAGATGTGAGGTTTAGGACATTTGTTAAGAACTGAAACAAACAGATGAGCACACACTTTTGGTCTTTGCCTTTTATAGTGTGATACAGCGCTATATTTAAACTACTTTGCACTTTTAAATAATTATATATTTAGGCAGAGTTTGCAATCTAATGTTGCAATCTTCCCAGCAGAAAAACTCTCTCTGTTTGTTTTATTTGCTGATGTCATTATATATGTATGATGGGATGTTATCTATTGATCCATATCAAAGCCTCTTCCAATGTGTGAGTGTCTTACAAAGAAAACATCCAGATGGCACATTCATACCACCCAGGAGTAATGTGGAGCTTTTGTATGACATTATTCGTGTTCCCAGGGGCCCATCCCTGTGGTTTACTGAACGGGGCCCGTGCTGTATACTCTTACTTTCACGTGTGGTGGGAGGTAACAGCCTCACAGCTATTTTCTGTACCGTACTGTACTATACATATGGATTACTGTACATATTAAACACATCAAACATGTTATTATAACCATTACTTAAGCATAACACTTTAGTTTTTTTTCAGCAACTGTCTTAATTGTCCTCTGTAACAATTCAGTTCAATTGAGTTTCAAGTTTGAGTTTTCAATTCAAGTTTATTTGTATAGCGCTTTTTACGATAGAATCGTTGCAAAGCAGCTCTACACGAATTTAAGTTTCC
>JAUZSZ010000079.1:18499867-18510091 GCA_034780575.1 Labeobarbus marequensis | reverse complement strand
GACCCTTGAGTTTCAGCATTTGCATTTCTGAAAAAATTAAACCTGTCACAGGGTCCTATTATTGTAAAAACCAAAGTACAAAATTTTTATTGTATTATGAAAAAAAAGCCGATTAGACCGTTTTTTTGGTTATTACAACAGAAACAGAATTTTGAAAAAATAAATAAAATGGAATTAAGAAAAGAAAAAAAAAGGGCAAGAAATTGAATTAATTGAATATATTGTTGTTAAATTGAATACGTTTCATGATTTCAATTAATTACAAATTTAACCATTAAAATGTTACCCAGAAAAATATAATTTTGGAAAAAATGAAATGGATTTCATAATAGTGAATTGTCAGTGAATAAAACTAGTAAATTAAAACTGACTAAAATTGACTAAAGAGAAGCTATTAATTGTTAAAACTGCCATCTTCCCAAAATGGTTGGTGCGGAGTGAAGCATGTCACTAAAAGTGATCGTGAAATCCAAAAGGAAAATTTGGAATGCAAATGAAATGTAAATGTATTACAAAATCACTTGTCTTAACTCTTGAAATGATGTACCTAGTTTAGCCTCAGTTTCACATAGTAACAGATATCCAGGATTTTAATTACAAGTATTAAATTTATATACTGTTATTTCTCTTTGCATTGAAGAACATTTAAGCACAACCTACACTACTTTCTCCAAAAGCACCTACTGTGTGAACAACATACTGCATGCACAGAAAGAGCTGAATTGACAGGAAGAATACCCCTTTTCATCTTCAGCAGACGGCGTCTTCATCAGATGCTGCTGGGATGAATGACTGTCACTATGAGTAGATTTGGCCTCCTTCTGAGCACGTTTTTGCATAGTGTTGGAAGACTCTGTGCTTCTCTCAGGTCCAGGAGAACAAGCATCTTTTCCAGCTGCCCGGCCCTTCACATCTGCTTTCTGACCTTGAGTGCCCGCTGTTGATCTAAAGAGGAGGATCAGTTATATTCAACATGAAATAACATATGCTTAGATATAAGCTGTTAAAATTGACTAAATTTATAACTTAACTTATATTTTGCATTAGATAATCAGTGCTATGGCATACCCATGACTCGTTTTGACTTTTTTATTCTGTCGGTCAGAATCACAAGCAAACTTTGCTGTTTTTATTCATGGTTTTGACCTGGTGAGTTTGGTGATTTTGCACATCCATCGTACCTGAATCATAACAACACAAGTGCAGAGACGTCCAACCTGCATCTTTGCATGGCGGGCTGACGGAGAGGGGAAACACAAATTAAACTAAATATAAAACGTGCAGCTTGAAGGTGACTATATTGCTCTTGCACTTCTGCACATCACAATGGAAACAAGTTATGCGACAAGCAAAAGAAAACAAACAGAAACACTTCCGCGTCAGTCAGACTCCACAATCTCATCAGTAATATAATCGCATCAGTAACGAAACCAATAGTAACGATCAGTGTAATGTTTTACTAAACAAAAACAGCTGAAGACGCTTTTATATAACTTACCTGCTTTTACTGTCTTACCGAACAGGGACTACAAAATATGAAGATTACGAGACGAAAAGCCTACGAATACAATACTTCCTGTGAATAGAGGATTGTGGGAATTGTAGTTTTCCGGCGCGCTGCTAGTTACTGTTGCCATGTCCGGGGGTGCACATAAATTTTTCAGCCTGGTTCTCATATGAGTACTTGGAGATTTGGTTTGGTCCTCACACGGGCCACGGCATGGCGTGTGAACCATAAAATATAACTATAAAAAAATAAGAAAATTAATAATAGTGATTATAATATTATTGCACTTTATTTAGTTTTTTTTTAAAATAATCATAAACTAAATAATCAAGTGTGATAACACTATTTTTAAAAAAAATAAAAAGGGAGTATTACATACAAATACAATTATTTTATAGTGAACTTAAAAATAAAATGTTAATATTTTTATTATCATTTTTATTATTATTATTTGAATTCCAATCATTTTCAAACGTAAAATCAGCGAGCTTTTATTTTGGCGGTTGCCGGAAAGTAAGTGTGTGCGCTTCTGGGTTTAGCGCTGCTGATGGAAGAGCGTCAGTGAAAGAAATGTCACAGTTTTGCTTTGAAAACGGCAGCGGCTAGCCTAGGTTATGCTTTCAGTTTGCATAGAAATCTTATACAGTACAGCTCGTCGATCTAAAATTGTAACTGTGCATTAACAGCTGTCATCCATGTCGGTGCGCAAATGCGCTGTCAGAACATATTTACACAGCGCATTTTTAATTTTAGTCGCGCATGCGGACCTGCGGACCACTTATGTGCACCCCTGGCCATGTCGTCTTATTTTAATCGATGATAATCTTGTTTGTTCAAGCAAATATTCATTCATTTCAAGTTTTTTGGGCCTTCTTGCGGCTACACACAATCACCTATTTGGGCTTGTTAGCATTTAGTCCCCATAGCATAATAATAGAATAACCATACAGCAACATTTATTTTCTTCACTTCACAGCTTATGATATGGGTCATTAATCTAATCTATTATAAATAATGTATATTATGATTATTATTAATTGCTATAAATATTCGTTATAATTAATTAATAGCCTATTTATTTATCCTTTGTATACTCTATGTTTAATGCGATTTTATGCAACAATAAATAAGACAAAATAAATCAGAAATCTCTTAACCCTCTATCGAGAAACACTAAAACGCATAGTCTGTTTTGTTTTTGTTTTTTTCTTCTTCTTTTTTTTTTGCTTGTTTTGTATCCGTTTTTCTAGCGAGATCTGGCAACAATGGAACAGGTCTAGTTGTTTTTGTTCTGTGTTTTTTGTGAATTGTTCACAGAAAAACACCTGTTCAAAGACATAAACATACCCTTCATTGTCAGATTCCTTGTCGTGAAGGTCTGACACCCTTGTGCAGTGAGTCCTGTTTGTGTCCTTTTTATTAAGTCCTACATTGTTCCCTGTACTGGTTGCAATGATCATTATCCGATCTCCATTAAATCCCGTTTTTTCAGTGTTGACTGATGGTGTGGACATACAACAGTTCCCCATCACCTCCATGGAGACATGGTGTCAAATAAAAAAATCTATAGTACATCGCAGTTGTCGCTTCGGCCTAGCCGTCTGCCATTTTTCTGTTTTGTTTGACTTCAGGATATGACCAATGAGATACATGTGTTTGAATTTTAAACTTAAAATAGTCTGACCAAAATAGAGGCCATGGCATCCGACCCTAGTAATCTGCTCAGGCCAACGCTGTGCAGGATATCTTGTCATCCACTAGATGACAGCACTTAGCTCAGAATTGTAGAGACTATCATTTTTTTGATAAACTAGTAATAACAGAAGATCCTTTGAATGTGAAATTGGTAATAAATAGCCAAAAGAAACGAATTAATAAATAAAATGATTATTTTGCATATGCACGGATTTCAAGTATATGTATTACATATAGTATGTACTTCATTAAGAATATTAGAAAGAAAAAGAAAAAAATATGCAATTTATTACAATTTCTTAATATAAAAACGAAGCCGACTAAGGGGTGTAGGGGTGACCGTGACCACACTGCGCTTGTTTTGCCTTTGCCAATGAAGGGGCATCAAAAGTAGGCAGCAGGGAGGGATTGAAGAGTAAAACGTGAGAGTGTAAGAATACGTGCAGCCACAAGAGACGCAGTAGCGCACATTTACCTGCGGCGCACTGCCAGACTCTCTAGGTATCCACATCGACATACGCAAGCTGATACTTGTTATAATGTTCACCCTAAAATGATGGATGAAATTCAAGCGCATTTGATATCCTGTATTTTAGATACTGATAAACAGCCGTTTGGTCAGACCGTCAGGGCTCTGTGTGGCGCGTACTGTGTCTTTAAACGGCGCTCCTCCCCTCCGCTGTCTTGGTGCTGAAGCGACGCCTTTCTCCTTTCAGAGCACCAGCAGCCATGGCTGAAATAAAGACGGGCATATTTGCCAAAAACGTCCAAAAGAGGCTCAGTCGGGCGCAGGAAAAGGTATGGATTTAATTTTCTTGTTGTGATAGATCAACAATGACTTGATTGTTAGAGGACGTTTGATAAAGCCAAACCCAAAGGCAGTATTTTGTGTTCGTGGAGCTGTCCAGCAGATGCTCCAAGCAGGGGAAGGAGATTCAGGTGTGCGATTTAACACGAAATATTTTAGCTTACACGAAAATGTTTTTTCTTTTCTCCTTTCTCGCATGCATAGTTTCCATTTTCACTGCAGCAGACCTTAAACATCGTCAGAAATGCGCAGACTGCAATCTTAGCCAGCACTGCCATTTAAAAGCGACCGAGGAGCTGCTCCGTGACAGAAATCCCACTTAAACCCAAGAGGAATTATGATACTTTGTGGTCTAAATTTATTCAATACACCTTCTTGAAGGAGAAATTATTCATCTCAGTTTGGATGACTAGTATATTATAATGTGTCACTGATGCAGTAACACGTATTAGTGTTTGTCTCGCTAAACCTTTCCTGTCTGAATTTGGTCCTGTATCGGTTTTCCTCGCATTTCTGACGATGCGAACCATTATTACTTAAGATGTTGGATGAAGCTGTCATTTTCCTGCAAGGTCAGGGGAAGGGGAGGTGGGGGATCCCCTCGTCTATGCGGTATGAATACTAGCAGGAGGAGATTTCCGAGTGACCACGAGATCGTGAAGGCCGCTTAATGAGGTCGTGCAGAGACACGCGACAGTCTTTCTCTGTTTAAAACGAGATATAAATAGACTGCTAGGTGTATGTCGCTTTCGCTTTTACAGTAAACTGGTATTTAGTTGTGCAATGGGTTTTGTTGTCGTGGTTTTGCTTAGACTGCCTGCGCAATACTTGGCGAGCTGAATATGAAATGTCTGTCCGCTAGTAAACTGAAGGCGTCTGGTAAACAGAGCAGTAGTGGTTTGTCCGAGCCCGAGCCGAGCTGCAGTAAGAGGATTGTTTTTCTTTTAATACCCATGGTTCACTCACAGACTGAAGGCCAGCTGTAATGAGACATGGAAAGTGAAGATTCCCTCGAGATCTGCGTTTCATGTTTTCATGTGTTTGAACTAGGTGGCACATTGTGGTGGTGTTTTTCAGAGTGAGCTGTGGAAACCTGGGACAATTTTTGTTAGATTCCTTGTGGAGGCTTGAGGAAAGCTGTATATTCTCTGCCTTTTGGGATTTTGCGATGCCAAAACACTCTGTAAATAGATCAGAACAACAGAATTGTGTTCACATTTTTTTAGGTAAAGTGGGAAAGATCATCGGCAAAAAGTGGGATAGTGTTTATATTATGTTCATGAACTTCACTGCAACTTCCTTCTATGAAAAGTAACCAAATTGTGTATTTCCCATTTGAATTAGGTCCAAATCTCTACTGTTAAAACATGTAATGTTTCATGTTTAAAGTGGTCAGGCTTTTAAAATGTTGTTTGGTTTAGCTGGTTTGTTACTGGTGCAAGACTTGACTAACCAGTTTGATGGAGGTCTGTCAGTTTAATTGTTGTCTGTCATGTACTGCCAAAAATCCTAAAAATAAAAAATAAATAAATTAAGATAAAGCGGAACAGCTTAATAATGATTTTTGTCACTTTCTCTCTCTCCCTAGCTTGTGTTTGATTTTTTTCTAAGCACAATACAAGTTTATATTCTTTATAGAGGCTCATTTTGAAGAAACAGAGAATTTCTGTGTAGAATTTTATGCTGAGATCTTTTAGACATCAAAACCACAACCACTACAATGACATGAGACAAATGAAAACATTTTAATAACAATAAGACCTTTGTGGCAGTTATTAATGACTGTTGCATTTGATTGCCTCGTGATATTTAAAAAACAATCAATCATGAAACTTATTTTTCTTCCTTTTTAAATGGTGACTCATGCTTAATTATAATAATTAAAATCATAGCTTTGGTCTGTTGCCAACATAAAGTAATATTTCCCTCATTTTAAATGTATTCATATGTTTGCCATATTCTGGTATCATTTTTAGTTTGTCTAAGTCCTACAATTTATGATTTCACAATTTTGATGATGCAGTACTGAAGCCATGTAGACAAATATATAATCAGATTTGAAATATCTCTCTGATTTCATAAGAGCATCATAAAGCCACACAGTTCAAGAATGTTCAGTCTGGCTGCTCACAATGTTTATCAGCGTAACATGATTCCCTTAAGGGTTAAGACCAGCACATTTAGGAACAGGTATACAATTTACTGCCTCTGGAAAAGAAGATCCTGACCAGGGCAGATAACATGATAAGGGGTGTAAGGGATCCTTTAATCTGAGTCCTGGTGGGGACAAAATACCTCACAATCAACTGAAATCACTCATAATCCTGTTGCTTGCAGTCACAGGAAGATTGAAGCATCGTGACAATGTAATTGTGAACCGGATGCAGCATTGTATTAAGCGCTGCGACTTAATGTTTTACAAATATTTGAATGCCTTTACTAAGCAGCATTATGACAAAAATGCATGTAAACTGATTTGCCTAGCGCTCTTTTGTATTGCAGGATAGATATTAGCATTCACATCTTGGGAAATCATATATAATTAAACTATAATTGTGGCACTGTTCAATTTGTTATAAAACATTTGCTTTTCCACACTATTTAGCAAAGCTATGAAAGCTTTTGTAACGTTATAAAACACTTTATTTACATTTACATTACATTAAAAAAAATGAGAAAACACTTTATGAGGGATATTTGTCAACATAAACTAGAGGACATCACTGGCCTGTGTGGACGAGGCAGGGTGGAGTGTGTTTTTAAGGCCTAAGTTGGGTTAATAGGCTGGCTGCTACTGTTGTATAGTGTTTCCAGGTTGGGCTTTGTGTCTTAGATTAGTGCCATTTGCCTTCTGGAGAGTTCAGTGTTGATTCTCTGGCTCTAGATGTGGGGTTTAGGAAATTTGTTAAGAATTGAAACATACAGACATAAAGAATTTGGTCTTTGCCTTTTATAGTGTGATACAGCTCTATATTTAAACTACTTTGCACTTTTAAATAATTATATAATTAGGAAGAGTTTACAATATATCTAAAAACAAAATGAGGTATTTGATGTATTTATTACTGTTCCCAGCAGAAAAAAAAGTAAAGTTTTATCAATATTTTTGTGCATTGTGAGTATTGTTTCTGATTATAAAGCATTGCGTGAATGCTAATATAATGTATCTTTGTGATGCAGATAATTTCCTGATGCCATTATATATGTATGATTAGATGTTATCTATTGATCCATATCAAAGCCTCTTCCAATGTGTGAATGTCTTACAAAAACATCCAGATGGATCCACCCAGGAGTAATGCAGAGCTTTTGTATGACATTATTTATCTTCCCAGGGGGCCGTCCCTGTGGTTTACTGAGCGAGACCCGTGCTGTAGGCCTATACTCTCACTTTCACGTGTGGTGGGAGGTAACAGCCTCATGGCTATTGTCTCTATACTGTATACAGTTTACTGTACATATTAAACACATCAAACATGTTATTGTAAACATTACTTAAACATAACAGTTGAGTTTTTTTCTTTCAGCAGCTGTCTTAATTGTCCTCTGTAATAGATATTTTGCCACCTTCAAATTGTCTGCAAACATCCTTTTCAGGCAATACATTCTTGTCAAAGCAATCACAGATTTCTTGTTCACCAAAAATCAGTTAGCAATGCAATACATTTGAATCTGACACAATTTTATTGTAAGGGTTTTACATTAGTACTGTCAAATGATTAATTGTGATTAATCACATGCAAAATAAAAGTTTACATAATATATGTATGTGAACTGTGTTTATTTATTATGTGTGTGTATATACACACACATACAGTATATTTTGAAAATATTTACATGTATATGCATTTATATATTTATATAATTTTATTTTATATTATATATAAATATATTTAATACATAAACATAACACTTTTCTTAAACATATACATGCATTTGTTTGTATTTATAGATACATAATAAATATACACAGTACACACTCATATATTATGTAAACAAAAACTTTTATTTTGGATGCGATTAATCGCGATTAATCGTTTGACAGCACTAGGATAGATAGATAGATAGATAGATAGATAGATAGATAGATAGATAGATAGATAGATAGATAGATAGACAGGTATATATATATACATATACATACATACACGCACACGCACATTGAAATCTAAGATAAGCCATCACAACTGTAGGCCTACATTTTTATAATAGATCTGAATTGAACATATCGAACATGACAGTAAGTTACACATGCTGAGAGTGACATAAACACAACTATTTGCAACCTTGAAAAACAATATACACGAACACATGCCACACTCAATCTCCAGAAAACACACATGCATGCACACGCTTCAAACCCTGCGCTAGAATTCATACACAAATGCTTACACTCTCACTCTCACACATATATAATTGAGATTTTTCATACAAGGACACAGAGAGCCTGAAGCCAGTGCTTAATTGCACCAGCTATCATTAGAGGGGAAAATCAACAATTTTAAAAATACACCAAGCACCTTTCATCTTCTCCCCTCTCTAATCGCACCAGTAAGAGGCATGGAGAAGAGGAGCTTGATGTAGTCAAACTATCTAAACAGCGCCGGCGGGTGCTGGCGCAATCAGCCGCTCTGAAGTCGATACTACAGGACGTGTCCGTGTGATGTGTGGCCTGTTCCCTCACTGTCAGTGCTCCGCTGGGAAATGTGATGTGACCTGTATCTCGTATTGGGTACATTTCCCCCTGGTGAATACAGCTCTAAACGGAACCCAGATTCAGAGGGTTAGCTACACTGCTCAGCCAGCACCACCACACGATTTGTTTGTTTGTTAACTGTAATTTGATGTAGTTTTCATCTGCTGTGCTCCTCCTCCCTACAAATATTCATGTCATGGAGTGAGAAAGAGAGAGAGAGAGAGAGAGAGAGCGATTTCTTCTTGTCTTCCTCTGACTGAAAGGCTGCCTTCGCTCCCCCTGAGGGAAATGGGATAATGAGGATCTGTATGCCTCCGTTCTGTCTCATTTCAATTGGAAATGCCGCACACACTCTAGCAGTCACACACCCTACACTTTGGGTCTGTGATGGCCATATTATCGTCCCTCGTTTCTTGTCTGACAGTCCATCATGTCCACACATGCACACACACACACACACAAAACACACATCTCCTCGTCTTTTTTAAAGCCACCGTTCTGTTTTCACACAAGTTCAGTGGAGATAACAAATTTGTTTCTTTAGCATTCAAGCTCACTTTCTTTGCCGTACTTTCTTTATACATGTTCGTGTAGCTTCTTATCCTCCTATTATATCATGTTTGAGCAATATGGCTTATTAAGTTATTTCTTAATTTATTTCATGAGAACTTGGGACTAATTAAATTTTGTTGGAACTAATTTAGGGAAAAAATTTGACTTTTCAGCCAATTACACAAAGTCTTAGATTTCAGGGTTTATATACTAAACCTAGCCCAAAAGTAATTAAGACAATAAAAACAAAAGTAATTACAAAAACATAAAAATAAATAAATAAAACCTACAGTTAATTTTTTGTATAAATGAAATGTATTTATTCATTCATTCATTCATTCGTTTGTTTGTTTTTTGTTTTGTTTATTTATTTATCTGTCTGTCTGTCTGTCTATCTCTCATAATTTCTGCTTTTTTTTTTTTCGAGAATCACTAGTTTTTGCATACCTCTGGCAATAGATCCATAAATAGTACTGCTGAAACTAATTGTGATGCAAAATAAGTTTGACAATATGTACACACATAAAACTTTCAAATGAATTGTTCATCTTGTAATATTCTATATATTGATGAGCTAACTGATCATTTGATTCATTAACTATAATTTAAAATGGCACTAAAGGTTAAAAAAGTTAATAAAATAAAAGAAAAAAAGAAAAATCACTGCTGAAATATAAACTAAAATGTAAACTAACCTTGAGAAATATATAGTAAAAACATTAAACTGAGAATACTTTCAAATAAAATTGAATCTGAAAATACAACACTTGTCTTCTAACTTTCCTTCTAAGCAGAATAATGTGATGATCATCCATCTTTAAAGACTTTGTAATACAGGAGAGAACCTATATTGTATTGTGTAAATACTTCAACTTAGCAATTAGCAATGATGACATCTCTGAATTCAATAATGAAATGCCTTTAACTGAAAATTGAATGTTTAATCTTATTATTATACATTACTGA
>JAUZSZ010000079.1:18465482-18476062 GCA_034780575.1 Labeobarbus marequensis | reverse complement strand
ACTTTTAAGCTTTTAAACATGTTTTTAGGTTCAACAGTAGTTCACAGAGATGTTTATAAGCATCCAGGCTCTGATACAGATGAGTAGTAACGGCTATGAAGGGAAGCCAGATACTGACATGACCAGAGACAGATTTGTTGACTCGTCATTGCAGTATGTGTCATTAATTTGAATAAATGAATGTGTAATGATGCTGACAACCACATTTCTTTGTGTGTAGGCCACTATTGAGGATAAAGAGTCTCCCATTGAAGAGACTCCGGTAACTATTTAAGTCTTAACAGATCAAAGATTTTTGTTTCATGCTATTGTTGTCTAAATATTTACCATATTTGTATTTATTTATTTATTTATTTATTTTTGCTAATTGTTTTGTATCATCATGAAGCCATATGAAAATACATTTATTTAAACTTTTTTTTTATTCAAACACTGATATTGTCAGATATTTCCTGACTACTAAGTTTCCCTTTCAATTTCCATTTTTAGTGAGTGCTGTAGAATACCTTGTAACATAGAATTAACTGGATGTTATATAGAGTCTCAGTCTGATATTAAATCATCATCTGGCTTCATATGAAACTTGGTGTGGTTACCAAATTAATGCACTGGAACAGGATGGTAGCCACACATGTCATTATTTAGCCTTGCAGAATGCTTTTTTTAACAGTGTGTGTTGATGGATGGAGACTTCTAACATGCACTGTGGCATTAATCAAAACATATAACCCATCTTTTTGTTTATGTGTATGTTTTATTTAATTTTTTTGAGGGTACAATGAGCAGTTGCAACACCTGGCAGCGCAACAACAAATAATCAATAAACAACAATCCAGCTCCGACATAATATATTTTTCTCGTTCCAAACACAAAACTGTTTTTAGATCCAGAGATAATTAGATAGCTAACGCTGCCACTGTCTCTGCCATTTCTGATTGTACCTTTAATTAAGTTTCATTTCATGTTTTCTTCCCTGATCTTTTCCATTAGAATAGTTTTGATCCACATAAGGTTACACACACTAAAGCCCATTAAACAGAGAAGATGTTATAACCCGACAATTCCTTTGCTTACTGAACCTTTAAATAGTGACTTAACTGATGACTATTATTACTCCTCTAATCACCATTTTCAGTTTCCATGGTGACTCCATTCTTACATCACCATAACGGGCAGTAATTTTACATTCTCTGTTTATAAGCTCATTAAGTGACTAAGCAAGTGGCGCAAAAATGTTCAGGTGTAAGTATAATCTATGCATCTATGCTGAGTTGAATCTGAATTCAGCAGTTTTGAATTGTAAGGGGTTTTGGAATTTAAATGCTTGCTGACAGGTCAAAAATGGGTTCCATTTTATAGTTATTTTTGGGCCGTGGTTGAACTTTTTGATGACTTCTTCACATGTATATTGAGATCATATAGTCACTATGATCTGAGGAATGTTCACCCATACTACTTCATCCAGTAGGCAGTGAATCATGACCCCTGTTCCTTCATGCCGTGTGTTGAACATTTCCCCTAACCAAAGTACTTGACTTTTGGTAAAACTCAAGTCTGGTTTTTTGAGAACTGACTTGCCATTCCACATCAGGGACAGTTTTAACCTCAGAAGTAAAACTGGTCCGTGCACCCCTCATTGTGACACTCTGAGTGCTCCCCTCTGAGGTGCCATAAACCGATCCATCCACACAAGTGGCTTGTGTTTAGTGTTCAAACACTGGCTCTTACTCCTGAGCACCTCTTCCAGACTATAGATGCCAAACCAGAGGAAGAGGCCAGTTCACTAGACGCCAAACCAGGAGATGAACCAGATAATGTTGAGCCCAAACCAGCAGATGAACCAGATAAGATTGACACCCAACCAGGAGAAGTTCCTGATAATATTGAGCCCAAACCAGGAGAAGTTCCTGATAATGTTGAGCCCCAACCAGGGGATGAAACCAGTAAGGAGGGTGCTGCAAACAATGGGGAAGAGGAGGTAGATATTCACCTGTGATTCTGCACTTTGGTATGCAGGCCACTGACAAGACCCTGGTTTCTTTATGTAACCATTCTGGAGTGTACTTTTAAACTCTTTGATACTTAGAATTGAATCAGAATGCTTTAAAACAAAACTGTTTCACTGAGTTTTTATTTTGTAACTTGATGTGTGAAATGTTCCAATTATTTTTCTGTAACACTTCACAACAAAGCCTCATTTAGTCTTTGTGCAAGAGAAGGGGTTAATGTTAGACAATAAAAACACAATTATTCATTGTTATTCACATTAGTTCACAATGAATTAACTAATGTCAACAGATACAAATTTTGATTTTAAAAAATGTTAGTATTAGTCAATCTCTAAATTAATGCTTTAGAAGTAGTTGGGTGCTAGTATATGTTAACAATTGAAACCTTAGTAAAGTGTTACCTATTTTTCTTTTATTCAGTTGTTTTTAATTTATTACATTTCTTAAATGTATTATGTGTATATGTGTGATCTGTTCCATGTGTATTATGTAATTGTGTCAAGCAACTTGTCAAAAATGTACTTGCATACGTTACCTTTAGGTTTGTCCCTTGAGTTGCATGTTGAGTGATGCTGTTTCTTTGCCTCACCTCAGGAAAAGATACCTATCCCTTCTGTTGTTATTGAGCCTGCCTCCAGTAATGAGGGTGATGATGACCGTGATGGTGATATCACATCTCCAATAGCAACCAGTGGCAATGGGGTGATCACAGAATGCCAGACAACCAAAGACATCTCCTCTGGAATGCCTCCTGGATACCTTTTCAAGGTGAATATAAAGCAAACACCATTTAAGTAAAGGATAAATTACAGTTGTAGCCTACATTTATTAACAATAATTACCTGCTGACTGCATGTTATTCTGCTAATCACAGGCTACTCGCCAAATTAATAAACATGTGGTCATAAAATATTGTTCCATATTCTAATATACAAGACTTCCAATTTATTAGTAACAGTAACTAAAAGAAAACAAACTGCAGTAAACTGTAAAATCATTTGTTCTACAAATCAGTGTGTTTCTGATTATGATTATAAGTTAATATAATATGATAACAAAATATCAATTTGTAACATAAAGCAACATAATAAACAGTTTTTGTAGCGCTACAACAACTGGAAGAGGCTGAAACCGGAAGCATTGCACATTCAACTTAAACATTACCGCGCCTTTAATTAGGCTACCTTAAAAATAACCTGGATATAGACTACAGTAAAGCTTCCTTTAAGAAAAATAGCCCATTACAGTGTACAAAACATTAGGCCTAGCAACAAGAAGAACACTTCAGAAGTCTTCAGTCATTTTCACTACAGTCGATAACTGAGACACAAGATGGCGCCGGTTGCGTTTATGAAAAGAGAGAATGTGGCGCCAATTTTAGGAAACATGTGACCGCCAGGTGGCGTTATTGACAGATTAGAATAATGTATTCTAGAGAGTCGTGTAATAAAATTGAACACATTCAAAACGAACACAGAACTTTAATGCACATCAAATTTCTTATTCTTATGCTGCCCTTTAGGTTGAAACAATGCATGACTTTGAAGCAGCAAACCCAGACGAACTGGAGCTGAAGAAAGGAGACATTGTTTTGGTAGTACCCACAGAGCTAGCTGATGATCAGGTATGATTTGTCTTGAATATTTAACTTTTGTTTTACTCTCATTTCTTATGATAATCATAACCTGATTTTGATGCTCATTTTGTCTTTTCTTCAGGATGCCGGTTGGCTCACCGGCATGAGAGAGAGCGACTGGCTACAGAATGGCACTTCGGCTCACAAAGGACTGTTTCCTGAAAACTTTACACAGCGTCTGGAGTAAATGACCTCAGCGTGTCCCAAGAAGGCAGGTGGACCTGGACGTTTGCAGACAGAGCCATTCACCATGAAGTCTCATGTACTGATGACAGCTGTCATTCAGACTAGGCAAATACCACATAAGAGGAAATAACACAATCAACTAACGAAGCAAGAGGAGACAAATACCTACTCAGAGCATAAAGAAAATAACCAAGCATGATGTTATAGTATGGTCAACCTTTTCTCGCAAAACCAAGATAAAATCCCTGTTTTTTGTTTGTTTACCTGTGAGCAGCAACGAATTGATGTGTGCTTTGTTGGAACTCTGGTGACCTCCACATGTAATCCCTGTCTGTCTAAAGAAGAACTAAAGTGAGAGTTTTCCCTCTAAAGACAAAAAAGTTACCTTATCCTCTCTGCACCAAGTGTATTGTATTGACTTTGTTGCTCTGCAGCAAATTTTATCAGAATTTGTAGTGATATGATCTATTTAACCATTCTAAGTGTTACACAAAACTTAGGTGTTTTCTTTGAGATATTTCAGATATAAATGTGACATTGCATCATTGTTAGTGTTCTCTGTAGTTTCACGGCTGGCCGTGCACGGCTATGGTGGTGGTATTTGGCATATATTTGATATTGACATAGTTTATGGCTGAGACTTTCAGTGTTTATGCCAAATTAATCAAAGTCCTCTTGATGAATATGGATATGTGTTGAGTTTACAGCATGAGAAATGTTGTGAGAAGAAATCTGAAATATTGCACTTGGCTAATACAGCTTTGCAAAACACAATGTGTAGCTCCCTATAATTACAGATATTATGTGTATTATATTCACAAGGACATAAATGCAGAACTTATCCTTGAATGGACGTGAAAATATTAATTTGTGAATGATGTTTTATGTTTGGAGAAATTGTATTTATTCAACTTTATATTTTTTAAGCCAATGATGAGTGAGAAAGTTTGGGGCGGGAAATCTAAAAAAATATGCAATTTATGTAATTGGTTGATAGAGTAATCATTGTCTTCATTGTTTGGTTCTGAGACGAAAAACAGCATCACTCCTGTGTTCGTATTGTTAGCCTCACTGTAGAGCATTTCTGTGATGTACATATCTGTGCTAATTTAACTGTAAAGTGAATAAAGAATAGTTCATATTAGTTGTGGTTCATTTTCGCGAATGGAAACAGCATCAGTATTAATATCATATTTACATAATGGTAATAGGCCCACAAATTATATATCACTTGTTTTATAATCACTGGTCAGGGACTGTTAGTGTAGTTTCATATATAATTTTTAAATTTGTTTGTAAGGACATCCAATTAACGCAAGGGGGAGACATTTATCTTTTACATTTCTCCTTTTCCAGTCAACTTTTACATTAGCAATGTGAAGCTTATCATGAAATAGCAGCGAACAACTGCATTTTTATTATTTAATATCAAAAAAAGATTAAATGCTAAATATACACGCTTGATAGTTCATGTTAGTTCATGCGTTAACTAATGTTAACAACTGAGACCTTAATGTAAAATTTCAGCTAAATCTGTTATCAAATTAAATGTGTATAACTGTCCACACACTGTGATATTTTAACAATTTTAGTAGTTCAAAAATCCTGTCGATAAAATACACTACAGGGCAGTAATTGGAAAAAAATGTCTGTGTTATGTTTTTTTTTTTTAAGCAATAATTTTTTCAGAAAATATTTTACAAAATAAATGATAAGAAACACTGTTCAAAATTAAGACAAAACCAATTTGGACACTTTCTGTATGTTTGAAATTATTGGATTTTGCCTATCGTTACTATACTTTAGCCTACAAAACATCTGGCCCTTCAGTTTTATTTTTCATTTAATTTTTCAGTTACTTACTAGACTTACTATTAAATTTAATTAATTACATTAGCCTTAAGCACTGGTATCATCATATTCAAAAAAAAAATCTCTCTGATTAATTGTCATATTTTATCGATGGGAATAATGTGACAAACTGAAAAAAAATATATGTTGCTATACTTCAAAGTAATTTCATTTAATATAAAATGCTCATGCTGAATTTGATTAGCATGGTTTCTAAGGTAACTCCATTTCAGGAAATGACATCAGCACCTCATTTTTGAAGTTCATACAAAAGCACTGAGAAAACCTCAAAAAACCTCATTTTCACCAGATGAATGATGTTTTTATGCATTTATATTGTCCTCCTTTTGGAGATGCCAGGTAAGTGACATTTATAATAAAAAGAAAATGTAAAAAAATTTTTTTTAATGTATTGAAGTTTGTTTTTGTTTAATCAAAGCAGCAGTTCTGGGAGTGACTGTGAATCAAGGTGAAAAGGTTTTGCTTAAGGCAGAGGGCAAAACTGTGTATCTGCCCTGCAAAGCATCTGGTATGATGAGCTCTACAGACTATATTCATTGGTACCAAATAATAGAGGGTAAAGCCCCATCGAGGCTACTCTACATCAGTCAAGGAGGTGCAGTTACTCTTGATACAAACAATGACCAAGCAAAGGACTTCACCGTGGAGAAAACAAGGCTTTATGATCTAAAACTGAGAAACACTCAGAAGAAACATGCTGCCGTTTACTTCTGCGCCTACTGGGACTCAAGCAACCACAGTGAGAAGATTTACTCACATCCTGTACATGAACTATACTGGCAAATGTTGAATGCAAACATACACTTGCACTGTCATTTTCTGTTAAAATCCTTAATTTGACTTGAGCTGTATATGCACAGGCTGGGTGGATGATCTTATTTGGATCTGTTTAGATTAGAATTACAATTGTCCTGGTGTTCATGGACACATTATACATGTTTCTATGAGGTTTTTTGCACACACTGCACACATGATTTTGGAATATTGCAAGTGTATCTCATTTGTTACATGTCTCAACATTTTTTAAAAGATGAAATATGTCATTGTTATTTTTCTTGAGATTATGGGTATTTAAGGGTTTGTAATGTTCAGTTTGATGAAGCACTTGCATGAAATTTCACTTTTCCTTGTCAGGGTTATTATAGTTAACTAAAAACTGAAAGCATAAAATATTTATACATTTTTGTTCCTTAAAATACTTGCAAAAAATTAAAAAATAAAATAAATAAATAAACAACAACAACAACAAGCTACTCAGCTACTTGCCAAGGCACCATTTGCCATTTTCATTTAGTTTAATTTTGAGTAATAAAATAACTAAAACTAAAGCTGAAATAAAAATGAATGATACTAATATAACACTGGTCCTTGTGTGGTGAATATAAATTCTGGCAGCAACAGTGTGCTGACTTTGAGCATTTCACTTGAGTTGTATTAAATAGTTTGAAAGGTACTGCAAAAATTGGAAAAGCTGGATTACTAAACAAACAATCTAACTGAACAAATGCATGAATAGTATCACTTAAAATAGATTTTAGTGTATCAGTTTATTTTTAGACTCTTTTAATCTACATAACCCAAATAATATCACATAACTGTCATTATAAATTTTTTTGTTTTATTCAAAACCTCTAGTCTTCACCGATTTGAATCCATAGGCTACTAGCCATTTTAGCAAAGAAAAAAGAAGGATGCTATTGAGGAAGAGGCAGCTTTAAAACCAAAAGCTTAGCCTATAATTGTTTTAAATTGCATGTGTTAAATGAGTGTCGATTCCCATCACCCATCATTCAAACAGAATCAGATTGTTTAAGTTTGTGATGATGACGACGAGATATGCGCAAAGAGGAAACCACGAGGCCATTATCATTATCTTTACCTTCTGATTGGCTGATGCCGTTCATAATCCTTCAGACTCCTCGAAGACAGATGTAGACATGGCACTGTCTGGAATGATAACCTTTGGCTTGTTTGTAGTCTTAATAGGTGAGATTTTAGTATTCGGTTATAAATATTAACATTTCTCAATCACAATTCCTACTCATTATTATTCAGAGATTTTTTCTTTTAAAGGGCATTTCCACTTAGGCCTATTTCGTGGTATTTTCAGTTTTTCTCTTGAGGTTCGTCTCGCACAAGCAACTTGTAAGCTATCTTGAAAACATTTTAAGCAAAACTGTTTTTTGTTGCATAGGCCTACTTGTGCTAAACGTAAATAGCTTACAGTCCTACCGTTTAAGAGAAAACTCTCGAGCAGCGCACAAACTGGTTCACTCAGGCGGGAGCAACTGCTGTTTGTGAGCTTTTGGGTTCTTGAGTTTAATGTAATGCTAAAATGTAAGTGCTTCATTGTGTGTGTACACACTCAGCGCATTTTAATGGTTTCTCTTCTGGTTTTAGATTGTCTAAATGGACAAATTACGCACCTTGATTCTGTGATAATTAGGACAAGGACTAAAGCTGCTCTAATCAAATGCAAAGTGGATTCAGCGACGTTTAAGTCCAGTGCTCTCCACTGGTACAAAGCTCCACCAAAGGGAGCTCTCCAACGATTAATGTATTTTGAAGCTGGATCGAAAACACCCAAAAAAGACCCCGATACCCCCCGTAAAATAACTGGATCGGTGAACGATGCGGAGAAGGATAAGCCAGTGACACTGACTCTCACAATCCCAAGACCGGAGCCCAGCGATGCTGGCTCGTATTACTGCGCGCTCTGGAGTGGAGACAACACAGTGTTAACTGTGCGAGGAAATCATGGCAAAAACCTGCTCTCATCATCAAAGTGCTTTTATATTGAACAGCAGCAAGGAGGAGACATTAGACATATTTTTATTGTGATGTTGCTTTTGGTTTTAAATATTTCATTAAGAAATGATAGATATTATAGATATAGGCCTATTGTTGGCAAAAGACTAAAACTGTCGCTATGGCTATTAAAAGAATGTAATTTTTACATTTGTAGTTACATTTGTTACAAAACTGTTTATCTTAATCAGAAACTATGTCGACGAATATTTATTTATTTACTTTTTTATTTTTTCAGTGCTTACATTTTTAATACATTCAGTACATTCATATTACAGTTGTGGCATTACTCCTCCATAATCAACATTTTTGCCCATAATATGGAAATTTTGTGGACTTGGTTACAAAAAAGGTAAAGGTGTCAGTAAAAAGCATGTTTGAAAAGAGACATGATGTGTGAAGAGAAAATAAAGTTAAACACTACAGAATTTTTTATCCAATCCAGGAGTTTTATACAAAAAGTGCAAAAATAATGTTTGATTGTGTGCATTCTGCTGTTCATTCCGATATTTGTAAGAAAATGACCCAGCATGCATTGATTTCACAGTAAATTACTGACTACAATAATATATTGTAAATTAATACTCTTTAATCCTGTAAATTCCTGGCAATTATTTTGTATATAAGTGATGGAAGTGATATAGCAGTAAAAATTATAATGATTTTTAACATGAGGACCAACTTTGGAGGTCTTTCCTGTTTTTTCAATTCGGTTATTCATATTTTTAAAATAGCGAATGATTGTTTGAGCCTAATTACCTTCTATCACTTAAAACAACTGAGAAAACATTTTACACTGCTAATATTAAAAGTATTACAACATTTTACGGTACAGGAAATGTTTAAAAAAATAGTTTGAAAACATGATGGAACAAATCAGTTACTCAGCTAGTTTACATCAATAAATGGCCTTAATTTTAAAATACGATGATTTATATTGTCCTCCTCTGAGAGATCTCAGGTAGGTACCATTTGAAATAAAGCCTTTGAATTTTTCCTTTAAGAAATACAAAAAATACAACAACAACAACAACAACAAAAATGGTTTTGTTTAATCAGCAGCTGTTTTTGGAGTGACTTTGGAACAAGGTCAACAGCTTTTGGTCAAAGCGGCGGGCAAAAGTTCATACCTCCCCTGCAAAGTGACAGGTTTGCAATCTTGGAATTATATCCATTGCAATGCAACAAGGATGTTAATTTTTTTCTGCAATACCTTTTAAATAATCAATGATGTTTGAACAGTTGTTTGTTTAACATGCAGATGTCCAACAAAGGATGGTGCTGTTGAGCTGCAAAAGAGGATTTCTTTCAGTATTAAGGTTTTATTCAAGTTATTAAATTACTTCTAATGAGTTGCAAGTTTACTATATTTAATTAAAGAGCATCCTGAAGAGATGTCAAATATATCAGTCAGGTGTAGAAATGTGTCTGTTTTTTAAATAATTCATCCTGATTTCTAAACAAATCAAACCACATATTGAAAGCTCATTGAGCTCCACCTCAGGAAATGACATCAGCAACTGAACAATTTTCTGCAATGGTTTTTGCACAATAGTGATAAGAAGTACATGCAGGGAACTTTATGAATCATATATCATCTTACACAACCAGATGAACAATGCTGATAAACTTGTGTACTGTTGTTCTCATAATGGTCTATGTTAAAAGCACACTTTAAGGGGGGTTAAATAGGTAAAAATAAAATAGGTCAATATGTTAATAAAACATAAATCAGATCTTAGTAAATCCAATGTGGCACTAAAACGTAATTGGACATTTGAAATTTCCATTTAGTTTACAGAAAACAGTTTACAAAATAACATTTTATAAATAACTGTTATTAGAAAAACCAAAACTAAACTAAAAAAAAGGATACATGCTGGATGTTAAACATCACTATCATATTCATGGTCAATAATACTGGCCTGTAAAAAATATCTAGCCCATCAGTGTTTTTTTTTAAATCTCACTATAAAAGTTTTCATCAATTAATTCAATTCAATTCAATTCAAGTGTATTTGTATAGCGCTTTTTACAATACAGATCGTTGCAAAGCAGCTCTACAGGAA
>JAUZSZ010000079.1:18450454-18465382 GCA_034780575.1 Labeobarbus marequensis | reverse complement strand
TTATGTAAAACACTTTGAATTACCACTGTGTATGAAATGTGCTATATAAATAAACTTGCCTTGCCTTGCCTTGCCTAGTTTTAGGAGGAGCAGAAATAAAACTGTTGTTTAGGAAACTATCATAACATGCTGTCTGTTTGGTGAATAAATGCTTTGTTATTATTCCGTGCTGATGTAAGTTGTTTACAGTTTAAAAATGTTCTAATATTGGCATGTATTTGGTGCTGTAAATGTTAGTTGTTTTGACTCAAAAATGAATTAGACCTAACGCGATTCAGTCCTACCGCAGTCCTACCGACTGCGAGCCAGATTTAAAGCGCCCTATTATGGGTTATGAAAGGTTCATATTTTGGTTTTGGGAGTCCCCAACAACATGCTGACTTGCATGTAAGGTCATAAAACACTTTCATTGTCTTATAATATGTATTTATTTTTACCTTACTTGCTAAGGACTCCCAAACTTTTCGTTCAACGATTCATTTTTCCAAACCCCTCCTTTGCGTGACGCTAATCTGTGGTGAGCGCAGTGCTGCTTTATGAAAGAATATTCAGGACTTTTCAATTGCGTTTTCCACACGTGGGTGCATAAATTGTGACATAATTCAATTGTAATTGCAAATTTTGCATTACCGTTACGCATAGTGACTGCCACATTTCAAATGAAAAAGCAAAGTCCATTTGCAACTGTATTTCCCATGTATTTCGAGCTATAAGCCTGTCATATTTAAATAGCAATATTAATTACCACATTTGCTTTTTCACTTTCTCTGCATCACGATGTAACCTGCCAAAACTCAAATGGAATTGCTTTTGCATTTGAATTTCCAATGTCTACAAAGAAAGCTGTCAATGAGGACGTCACTCACAGATGACCGTGCCGTCTTTGGCCCTGCCCCAAATGGAACACGTAAGTTATGAAATAACTATGGATCTGTGAGACTGAAGGATGACCGTCACTAACGGTCTAAATAGAATGATAAACTTTGTCCTTCTCTCATGACCTTATGTAAACAAAATCATGCCCATGACCCTGGAGGCGGAACTCCCACACGTATAAAAAGTGTGATATATCATTCTCTTACCTTGAATGCCCCATAGTTCCGAGCGACAAGGATTAGTGATGGTCATCCTTCTGTCTCACATAGTTATAGCCATAACTTACGATCTGTTTCGACCTCACTCTGACCATCACTAACGGTCTAAATAGGATGACTCGTGTCAACAGGGTCGCGAGGCAGTAAAGAACTCATACCATTCAATCCTTGCTGGGCAACAGACATTAAAACAACAGTGCTCAATGGTGTTGCACTAGTCACATCAACTCTGTAAAATTTTGTGAAGGTACATGGCGTAGACCATGATGCTGCAGCACAAATATCCTCTACTTGAACTCCCTTTAGTGCAGCCCAAGAAGTAGCTACACCTCTGGTTGAGTGGGCCCGAACTCCTACAGGAGCTGGCAACCCTCTCACTGTATAAGCATGGGAGATAACATCAACCAACCAGTGTGACAAACGTTGCTTCGAAAGTGGCAACCCTAGCTTGGTCTTTCCATGACAAACAAAAAGCTGAGAATGAGATTTTCTCAAAGACTGAGTAACAGTTACATAAGTACGTAACGCCCTTACTGGACATAAGGTAAGCAAGCCTTCCTGTTCTGTCTGTGAAGGAGGTTGAAACTGAGTGATTTCCAGTATTTGATTCTTGAACTGGGGATTCATTACTTTTGGTAAAAATGCAGGGTTTGGCCAGAGTGACACGCCTGTGCCCTCTGGTTTCCAACGTAGACAATCATCACTAACAGATAGAGCACATAACTCTCCTACCCTTTTTGCAGAGCAAATGGCCAAAAGGAAAGCTGTCTTAAGAGACAAAGCTTTAAGATCTGTGTTAGCCAATGGTTCATACGGGGGCTTAGTGAGAGAGTCTAATACGAGAGGTAAGTCCCAACTTGGTGCCCGCAGAGTGCGATTTGGACAGAGACGACGAACCCCTTTCAAAAACTGGCATACCAAAGGATGTCAGCCTACTGGCTGGCCATCAACCCTTCCATGAAATGCAGAGATAGATGAAGTATAGACCTTGATCGTGCTAGACGCCTTGCCTTGGTCTAGTTGAAATTGCAAAAAACGAAGAACAAGAGGCACGGAACAGGTTATCGGATCAACATTTGAGCCCGAACACCATTCCGAAAAGATTCTCCATTTAATGGCATAGTTAGCACGAGTAGATGGGGCTCTAGCATTGTTTAGAGTCTCCCGAACAGCATCATCTATCTGCTGAGGGACGGGCTCTGCAGGGGCCATACCCACAAGCGCAGAGCCATTGGGTTCTGATGCCAAATTTGGCCACCCACTTGTGACAGGAGATCTGCCCGTGATGGTAGCTGCCACGGGTGACCTTGAATCAGCTGAATCATTTCTGAAAACCATGGTCTTCCTAGCCAACGTGGAGCAACTAGCAAAATCCTGTAGCAACCTTCCCTGATCCTCCGAACAACTTGAGGTATTAGGGGAAGGGGGGAAAAGCGTACAATAAGTCTGTCGGCCATTCTTGCGACAGAGCATCCAGGCCCAAACTGCCATCCTGTACTTTGAGAGAGTACCATCTCGGGCAATGGGTTGTTTCTGCGGATGCAAAAAGATCTACCTGGGCTGTCCCGTATCGGGCCCAAATTTGGGCTATCACCTCTGTGTGTAGCCGCCATTCCCCTGGTAGAGGCCCCACCCTGGACAGAATGTCGGCTGCTCTGTTCGCTGTACCCGGAATGTGGATTGCTCTTAGCGAGGACAGCTGTGGATATGCCCATGTTAATAGATCTGTCGCCACCTGAAGGCATTTTAGCGATCTCGTCCCTCCTTGGTGATTTATGTGGTAAACTACAGAGGTACTGTCCGTTCTTATCAGTACATGTTTGTAGCGTATAATTGGTAACAGGGCTTCCAGAGCAAGATGAACAGCCCTCAGTTCTAACACATTTATGTGCTCTGATGACCAAGGGGGTTCCCACTTGCCGTTCACTGACCTGCCCTCCCAAATGGCTCCCCAACCTGTCAGTGATGCATCGGTTGTGATCACTGATCTCCTGTGGGGAATATTGCCCAATGGGGCTCCGCTGTGAAGGAAACTCCTGTTCCTCCAGGGAAGTAAGGCTCTCATGCAGGCCTGTGAAACACATAGCCTCTTCCTCCGGTCCTCTCTTGGATGAAGACGAAAAGAGTTGAACCACCGTTGTATAGGGCGTGCCCTCAACAGACCTAAGGGAATTACTATCGATGCTGCTGCTATCATGCCTAGTAGCTTCTGGACCCTGTGGGCTGACACAATCTTCCCTGTCTGGAAGTGATTTACTGCTTTCTCCAGGCTGTCTATTCTCCGAGGAGTAAGACATACCTCCATTGTCAAGGAATTGAATTGTAGACCCAGGAAATCCACCTGCTGTTTGGGCTGAAGACTGCTCTTCCTCCAATTCAGAGTGAACCCCAGGAACTGAATATGGGCTAGAATTTCTTCTGTGCTCCGAATGACCTGCTCTCGGGAAGGAGCACAAATTAGCCAATCGTCCAGATATGGCAGGATCTTGATCCCGCGTAACTGAAGGGGAGCTAGGGCGGCTGCAACCACCCGAGTAAAGATTCTTGGTGCTAATGACAGGCCGAATGGTAGAACCCTGAACTGAAAGGCTTGGCCTTGAAAAGCAAAGCGGAGGAAGGGCCTGTGCTCTGGGCAAATTGGAACATGAAAATAGGCATCTTTTAGATCCAGAGATGTGAACCATTCTCCTGCACTTATGGACTGCATTACAATCCTTGTATGGATCATTTTGAATGGAAGAACTTTCAGGTATTGGTTGAGTCCCCTGAGGTCTAGAACAGGACGATGACCGCCGTCTTTTTTCGGCACTATGAAATAAGTTGAATAAAATCCAGTCTGCTGTGCGTCGAAGGCCACCTTTGAAATTGCTCCTTTTTGTAAGAGATTTTCTATCTCCTCTACAAGTATGGACTTCAGTAGTGGGTCCCTGACAACAGTCATTCGGACTTTTGAAAAGGGTGGAGGGCGCCGTCGAAATTGCAGTCTGTACCCGTGAGCTATGGTGGATAAAATCCATGGGTCGGTGACTATTTTTTCCCAACTGGCCCGCAGAAGTTGGGAAGAACAGTCGACGGCTGGCCCCTGACCCCTATGCAGGTCCATCTCTGCCTGCATACCTCCGTGAACTTCCCTGTTGGTTTCCACCCCGGGACTGAGATTTCCTCTGGGAATATGTGGCAGGATTCCGCCCTTGGCCACGAAAGCTCTGCCGTTGACCAACAACTGGATTACTACCAGTGCGTCTAGACCAAGCAGGTTGTTGCATCCCCTGGGATTCTTTATACTTCTGTCTGGAGGCTGTGGGAGGTTTATGACAGGCTCGCTGAACAGTTTCCCTCATTGTGATAGAGCGCTCTGCCCTATCCAGCACTCCTTGAGAGTCTGAATGAAAGACCTGACCAGGCATCACTGGCAAGTTCATTAGCTCACCTCTTATGGTGTCAGGCAAAGTGGTTTGTGCCAGCCATATTTGTCTACGACATAAAATAGCCAAAGACATTACTTCCCCCACATCACGTGTCAGTTGAGAGTGGGCGGCCAAAGCGGAATCAACAAGGTTTCTAGAATCTTGGTCATCCGCGGTTATTGTTTTACGCAAAGCTGCTAACAGGATAGCCAAAGCATTGCCTGTACGCGCTGCACGTGCAGCAGCATTAAAGGACCGTGAAACCAGACAGTCAGTTTTGGCACACTCCTTCCTGGGACAGCGAGGGTTATTAGAAGCACGGACGGGGCCTAAGGCAGTGATCACTCGTTCTACTGGCGGCATGTCCCCCAATCCTTTTTTCTGTAGGGTAACGGGCATTGGCCAATCGTCTACAGCCTGCATTAAATTGAGGCTTCTGAGATGGTTTCTTCCAAGCTGTTCTCAACATGGACGTGTAGTCGTCTGCCACTGGAATACAAGGTGCAGAACTATTCTGAGATATGCCCTCCCATACACCCCCAACAGGAGCAGGATCAGGCAATGGAGACTGCAGGCCAACGATCTTGGCTGCACTAAATACCTTAGTAATAAGTGTATTTGAAGAAAACTCCTCTTTCATTGTTGATTCATCATCAACTTCTGCAGAGTCTGAATGAGTTCCTTCACATTGGCTCCCTTCTCCCGACTGTTGTGTATCATCAAAGAGAGAGTGAGGAGCCAGAAGTGATAACACATCAGCATCCTTTGCGCCTTCCCCAGGACGAGACTGTTGCCCATTCGTTGGAACGTCTTCCTTGCCGGGAGGTACAGATGAGGAGGAGGACCGATTAGCTTCAAACTGATCCATTCTCCGTGATAAACTCTGAATAGCTGCTAGGATCTGCTGATGAGTATCAGTGTTACCACCTTCTGTTGTCAGAGCTGGCGTTGGACGTTTAGTTGCCTCAGCCGCAAACTCACGGCTTGATTTGTGTGTGGAGTCATGATGGTCACATGAGTGCTTGCGTGGGCGCTTATGACCATGCCTGTCCGATGAACGTTCCCTCTTCCTACCACGCTCCGGTGCAGAGCTGCCTGCCCTATTAGCACGACGAATTCGTTCATCTCTAGGTAGATCACAAGCTGCAGTGCAGGGATTATCCACATCCTCCTTCAAATGAGCAACCCCCAAGCATGAAGGACATTCCCTATGCCCATCACGAGGGTCCATTGTTGAGTGACAAAACCTGCAGCACTGAGAAGCCATAATACTCCTGGCGCAGTAAGCCACACACAACACACTAGCTGCGAACAGCAGTGAAATATATCAAGCTGACACGAATCCAGAGACCCGCACCAGTACGCGAACGTACTTAGCAGGCCTTTATCAATCCCAACGACTGCGAAAAGTGATATAGGATATGGGAAAATATACAATACTCACCAAAATTTTTAAATTAAGTATATTCAATACCCACTGATGAATACTCTGAAAAACAAATCAGAATAATCCCAATTGAACAGCTAGTATACATAACTAGCTTAATGAACAATAACACAGTGATAATAAATTCTATGAACTGCGATTCAGCAGAGCAAAAAAAAAAAACACCACAATTCACAGGGACTCAAGGCACCTGCACCATCTGGTGAAGAATTGAATGGTGAAATAGATATTAGATCGTTCTTACCAGTACCAGGTCTCTCGAGGCGAGAAAGGTAAAGAGGACGAGCCGGAAGTAAACCCCGCTTTTATATGTGCGGGAGCTCCGCCTCCGGGGTCATGGGCATGACTTTGTTTACATAAGGTCTCGAGAGAAGGCGGGACGAAGGTTATCATTCTATTTAGACTGTTAGTGACGGTCAGAGTGAGGTCGAAACAGATCTCGATATATTGCGTTTGAATCCCTTGTTTCGCTTGCGTATTGGAGCAGGGGACCAGGCGACCAGGCGACCAGGCATTAACGATACGATTTGCATCGCTGATTCTTACTTGGCAGATCTCGGAGACATCTAGTAAATACTGACATTTTGGGCGACACGAATGAAAACCGGAAACTGATATCCCGACTTCTGGCGATAGTGGAAGTTCGTCGCTATGCTTGTGCACAGAGCCCACTGAATGTTGTTGAACAGAATTTTATTATTTGAATCCATAGCGCCAATGTGGAAGAGCCGTTTGCATTGATATCTGCTCTGGAGGAAGTTTTAACCATGGTAAAATTGCGCTGTAAAATTACACGTGTTAAATGAGTGTTAGTGATAACCACGAGATATTCGCAAAGAGGAAACCACAAGGCCATTATCTTTACCTTCTGATTGGCTGATGTCGTTCACAATTATTCAAAGTCCTGGACGACTGATGAAGACATGGCACTGTCTGGAATGATAACATTTGGGTTGCTAATAGTCTTAATAGGTGAGATTTTAGTAGTCTTTTATAATTATTAACATTTCTCAGTCACAATTAGCCTAAACACTATTATTCAGAGATTTATGACTTTTAAAAGGGCATTTCCAAATATTTCGTGGTAACCGACTTGTGAGCTCTCTTGAAAGCATTTTAAACAAATGGATAGGCCTATACTTGTGCTATACGTAAATATAATTTACTGTCTTACTGTTTTCTGCTTGTACGGATTCTAAGAGACAACACTCTCAGGCGGGAGTAACTGCTGTTCGTGAGCTTTTGGTTTCTTGAGTTTAATGTAGGCTAATGCCAAAGGTATAAGTGCTTCATTGTGTGTATACACACTCAACACATTTTAATGGTTTCTCATATGGTTTTAGATTGTCTGAATGGACAAATTACGCATCCTGAACCTATTGTGATTAAGACAAAAGGTAAAGCTGCTCTAATTAAATGCGAAGTGGATTCAGCGACGTTTAAGTTCAACGCTCTCCACTGGTACAGAGCTCCACCAAAGGGAGCTCTCCAACGATTAATGCATTTTGAAGCTGGAACGAAAGCATCCAAAAAACACCCCGATGCCCGACATAGAATATCTGGATCGGTGAGCGATGTGGAGAAGGATAAGCCAGTGACACTGACTCTCACAATCATGAGACAACAAAGTGCTAACTGTAAGAGGAAATCATGGCAAAAAGCTGCTTCCATCATCAAAGCGCTTTTATTTTGAACAGCAACAGCAAGGAGGAGACATTAGACATATTTATTGTGATGTTGCTTTTGGTTTTAAAGATTTCATTAAGAAATTATGTTAAATGTTCCAAAAGTGTCTCAGAAGAAAGAACTCTAAACACAATATTTGCTGGATATACTGTTGACAAAAAGCTAAAACTGTCTCTTTGACTATTGTTATATGGCATTTTTGTTATATGAAGGTCACATTGAAGTAATTACTTTAAAAAGTTTTACAGTATCTTACCTTTTCTAAAATGCATTTAATGGATAGATTTGCTTTTTATTTTACACTTGTCAGTTCCAGATCTCAATCTTCATGTAATTTATGGGGGAAAATATATTTCCATTTAACATTTGTTACAAAACTGTTGATCTTAATCAGAAACTATGTCGATGAATATTAATTCATTAATTTATTTATTTTACAATGTTTACTTTTTTAATACATTCAGTTTACAGCTGTGGCATCACTTCCTCCATAATCAGCATTTTTGCCCATAATAAAGTTTTATTGAAAATATATGGACTTGGATACAAAAACAATAAAGGTGTCAGTAAAAAGCATGCTTGAAAAGAAATATGAGACATGATGTGTGAAGAAAAAAAGTAAAGGTAAAAGGTTTTTTATTCCAATCCAGGAGTTTTATTCGAAAAGTGCAAAAATAATGTTTGATTATATTTATGATAAACAAAATGCTAGCTAATTCACTTAATCTTAGCAAGACAAATGGGTCAGCCATTTTATTCAAGTCCATTTGAATTTATTAAAAAAAATCCACATCACTGTTAAAATTTTTAGTGTGAAATTACAGTATATTCCAGTTTAATAATTGTATTACTTTCAAAGTAATTTCACAGTGGGACTTCTCTTGTATCTAACTGCACTCTCCGAAATTTCTTGGAAACAAACAGCATCATATTGTGTTTCTAGTGCATACTATGAAGACACCCAGCATGCAATGCAGGATGAATAGATCATGCTGTAGAACTTTTACATTTTTGTTGGTTTTATTTGTGCTATTGAACTTGTTTTGGTTCAAAATATTCATGTCCATGCTAAGAATAGTTTGACTAACTTAAAGTCAAGCAATTAGCTTATTTCAGATTCTAGCCTGTCATCATTTTGACAAATGTTTTCATTTGTCACACTTCTGACATGACTAGATAAGAAATTTGATATGAATATACAGTAAAAGGTCCAAGATCCCAAACAAATAATAATCACTAATCACCATTATGAGGACTTCAAAACAATTATACCAAACAAATAAATTTCTAACAGTGGCACAGGTAAAGACAACTTTAAATTGTGGATTCACTGTAAAACAAGAGCAGTAAATTACTGTGATGTTAGCATCATTCTGCTGTTCATTCACAGTTATTTTTAAAAAAAAAAAAAAAGACCCAGCATGCATTGATTTCACTGTAAATTACTGACTACAATAATTTATTGTAAAATAATAGTCTTTAATCCTGTAATTCCTGGCAATTCTTTGTACATATGTGATGGAAATGATATTGCAGTAAAAATTATAATGATTTTTAGGAAACATGAGGACCAACTATGTTGGAGGTCTTTCCTTAATACCTGTTTTTTTAAAATCCAGTTATTCATATTTTCAAAACAGCAAATGATTGTTTGATTACCTTCTATCAATTAAAACAACTGAGAAAACATTTTACACTGCTAATATTAAAAGTATTACAATATTTTAAGGTAGGCTGCAGGAAATGTTTAAAAAAAGAGTGTGAAAACAGATGATGGAACAAATCAGTTACTCAATTAGTTTAGATCAATAAATGGCCTTAATTTAAAAATGTGATGATTAAAACAGTGGAATAGGAAAGACATATTATGCGCTGAAACCTCCATCTCAGGAAATGACATCAGCAAACTGTATCTGAATCTCTTACAAGGCTCAGCTGTGTACAACAGTAAAACAGAGCATTACTCCAAACGTCTTTATCAACTAGATGAATGATGTTTGCATACATTTATATTGTCCTCCTCTCAGAGATCTCAGGTAGGTACCATTTGAAATTAAGGCTTTGAATTTTTACTTTAAGAAATACAAAAAACCTAAAAAAAAAAATATTAAAAAAAAAAACTGTTTTGTTTAATCATAGAAGCTGTTTTGGGAGTGACTTTGGAACAAGGTCAACAGATTTTGGTCGAAGCAGTGGGCAAAACTTCATATCTCCCCTGCAAAGTGACCGGTTTGCAGTCTTGGAATTATATCCATTGGTACCAAAAGAGAGAGGGTGAAACCCCATCAAGACTATTATATATCAGTGCAGTCGGTAGCTTTACTCATGATACCAACAATCCCCAAGCAAATGACTTCACCGTTGACAGAACACAGCTTTATAACATAAAACTGAGCAACACAAAGCAGATTCATGCTGCTGTTTACTTCTGCGCCTACTGGGACTCAAACAACCACACTGAGAACATTCACACACATACTGTACATTAACTCAAGGATACTGAGAACATTCATTAGATTTTACTCTTCTGAATATAAATGAGACATCTATAATAGAGCTGATTTTTCATGTGTATATAAACCCAATTTCCACCTCCACTATTATACGACAGGCATCCTGAAGAGCAATGCAACAAGGATGCTTTATTCTTTCTGCAATACTTTTCAAATAATCTCCCATATTTATGATATTTGAACAGCTGTTTGTTTAACATGCAGATCTCCAACAGTGGATGGTGCTATTGAGCTGTGAAAGAGGTTTTTTTTCAGCTTTAAGGCTCTATGCAAGTTACTAAATTACTTCCAATAAATTGCATTTTCCTAAATTACTTATAATAAATTGAAGAGAATCCAGATGAGCTATCAATATCAATCAGGTGTGGTAGAAAGTATATATTTTTTAAATACTTCATCCAAATCGCTGTACAAATTGCATCACTTGGAAAGCGCATTGACATTTATTAGAGCTCCACCTCAGGAAATGACATCAGCAAAGTGTAACTGAACAATTTTCTGCAATGATTTTTGCAAAATAGTGTTGTTAAGAAGTGTACAGGAAGTGTTGTTCTCATAATGATCCATGGTAAGCAAACTTTAAAAGTGGTTACACAGATTTAAATGGGTTAATACTTTAATAAAACATAAATATGACTACTTATTTAAAATAACTGATTTTCAATTTATTTCATCATAGGTGTGAAAGGTTTGAGCTTAGTACAAACTCAAAAGGTCTTGGTGAAGCCAAAAGGTAAATCTTTGTCCTTTAAATGTGAGGTAACAGACTTGGGCTCTGGTAATTTTGTCCACTGGTACCATAAAAAAGATGGTGAGACATTTAAAAGACTACTGTACATAAGTGAATCTGGGACTGCTACAGCTGACTCAAAAGACTTTACCTCTGAAAAAATCGGAAATTCATATGGCATAAAACTCAAAGAAACAAAGGAGGAACACACTGGGGTGTTTTACTGCGCAAGCTGGGGTGGCAGCCACAGTGAGAGAACACTCTGACATCTTTTACATAAACCATGAGAGAGTTGTGCCACAAACAGAACTTTGCCAAAATCTATCTAGTATAAACCACATTTATTACAGTATTGACAGATACTGTCTGACAGATACTCTCTGAGAATAACCACAGAATAGTATGGTTTTGTGTAGGAAACTCTGTATGCTTACAGACAGCAAAAACAACAACATATTGTTAGAATGACAGTAGCTATAGGAAATGTATTGGAAATGCCGCACACAGGCCTTCTCAGTGTTAACAATATTTTGGGATGCAATACAACTACTTAAACTCCACAGTGCAATCTGATGCAAAGGAAATTCAGGAACAGCACACAATTCAGTACAGAATTACAGTACCCACTAACATATGGGCCACTGATATACAGTACATAATCTGAGGAATGCAGTCAATGTGTTTTGAATTCATTGAATAAACTAATTAATTTATAGTATGTACTGTATGTATGTTATAAGGAGAAAGACAAAGAAGTATATGAAAATAGAAAAGTTGTTCAGATGAGACTATGCAACTCTTCTAAGATCTGAGAAGAGTATCTTGACTATCAGTAGCCAGAAATGTTTGATTATGTGTTTAATGTCACTTTGTGTAGATTCACACTTTATTTTAGATGAACACAATGCAAATTCAAAAACGTTAACCAGACATTGAAATACAGTAACTTCAACTACTATGCCACTTCCTGCATGTGCTTCTTCAGGTGCTGAGGCAATCCAAACAACATTTGAAATCACATTTGTAGCAGACATACAGGCTGCTCCTATCACATTCAAAATGAGGAGATCCATCAATGAAATGCGGAAATCCTTGATGAAAAAGAATAAACTTAAGGTAAATGTAAGGGTTAAGCTAATGTCACATCTGTAACTCAGATTAGCAATTAGCATGAGGGTAGGAAACTCAACAGCATTACAACTTCCTGTTTGTTGCTCACTGAAATTATTTCCACCTTCATCACAGAGAAAACACATAAGATGACTTTGCCACAATGAATGCTGCTTTTCTAGTGCTATCCTTTTTCTTGTTTATTCAGTTCATATGCAAAGGTGAGTTTTATTATGTGGTCTTAAAATTCATTCTGTATAATAAAACTGGTATTTTAAAGAACAGAATGAATAACCATTATTATACATCTAGCCAAATAGGCTAGTCTCTATGAAAAGGAAATTTGATTTGTGAGTTGTTGTTTTTTGCAGTGGATGGAGCCGTGGCACCGCAACAGAAAATCTCACTGACCAAAGCAGTGGAAATGTTAGCCATTATAGACTGTCAATTACATGTAAGATGCTGGGACTATATTCACTGGTATCAGCAAAAAGATCAAGAAACCTTAAAGAGAATTCTGTATGCTGACATTGATGGTGGATCTGCAAAAAATGATGTTGGTTTTGAATCCATCAAATCAGAATAGAGAGCATCAAATCATTTTGCTTTGAAAATCTCTAAGCTGAAAAAGGAGCATTCTGCGATGTATTACTGTGCTTGCTGGTTCTCAGGCAGCACAGTGAGTCCCTGCGCAAAAAAACAACCCTTCCTCCAAAGAAAAATTCATGCCAAATAAATAAATAAATAAATAGACGGAACAATCAATAATGCATATTGCTCCAAAAGGTTAACTGTCTTCTGTGAAGACAGATGGAGAGTGTACACAACTTTCCAAAAAAAGTATATTTTTCAAGTTGAAAATATCATACATTTTATAATATAAATATAATTATGAATTATATGTTTTTGTTATGCTTGCTACGTTTGAGCTGCACTAACTATGCCTTTTTATATGGACAAAAATTGAACATTAAAAAAGAAAAGAAAAAACTTACTGACCTTACCAAAGAGAGACCCAAACATAGTGTATCACATTTATATCATAAACCTCAATGTCAAACTCAGATTAGCATTAGGACAGGAAACTTCCTGTTTGTTGCTCATAGAAATGAATTCCACCTTCACCCCTGATAAAAGACAGAAGCTCACTAGTCTTATATCTGCCATCATGAGTCTTCAGCTGCAATTATCCCTTTTGCTCTTTGTTCTCCTTACATGTAAAGGTAATCATTTTAATGTGTGACCATTTTACTTTCGTATAAAATAATGTTTTGTGTTCACGTAAAATCATGTTTTATCATTATATGTATTTATCATTTAATTTGTTAACTGTGGTTTTTTTTTTTTTTTTTTTTGTGCAGTGGATGGAGCTGTAAAGTTGCAACAGAAAATCTCACTGACCAAAGCAGTGGACAAGTTGGCAATTATAGACTGTCACTTCCCTTCAGACTGCAGATAATACATCCACTGGTATCAGCAAAAAGATGGAGAAACTCTAAAGAGAATTCTGTATGCTGACATTGATGATGGATCTGCAAAAAATGATGTTGGTTTTGAATCCATCAAATCAGAAAAGAGAGCATCAAATAATTTTGCTTTGAAAATCACCAAGCTGAAAAAAGAGCATTCAGCAATGTTTTACTGTGCTTGCTGGTCTGGAGCTCAGTCAGCACAGTAAATATAAATACTGAGGCTTTGCACAAAAACTGCAGGGTTCCTGTCTTGATTAGAAACCATAAACCTTTCTCTGAACTTTATATAAACATAAATGTACAACTGTAGCTCAAATAGAGCATGGTGCTAATAACACCAAGGTTATGGGTTTGATTCAGGGAATAGATGAAATGACAAAATGTATATCTTGAATGCAGTGTAAGCTGTGACTGACAAATGCAGAAATAAACAATGCAACCAGATTCAGTTTACTATTTTTGAATAAGGGGCTCTGAGTCTGAGCTGCCATCTAATCATGAACCTCAATACAAACTCAGATTAGCATGAGGATGGGAAACGGCCTCCCATTAGTTATCCATTTGCATTTGATATCAAAATGTATTATTATTGGGTTCTGATGCTATTCTGTTCAGAAATAGGGGTTCTGGTGTGGTGTTGCACCTGATGGATGTCCTCATACTATAAAATGTGGTGAAAAACATCAGTAGACTGCAGATGTTCCTGAAAACAGCTTCTTTATAGGTGAACTTTAGTGGAAATATTTAAAGTTGTCAGGGATTTAAAAATATACATACCTTGCTGGTGAAATAATATTTTGCGTATATAAAGAAAGATGAGTTTACTGCCCCTACACAGTCTAATAATCTGCTCAAGGCTTTACCAATCTTTTTGTTGATGTAGCATATTAAGTTAAAAGCATAAGAATTTATATACACTGGTGGTCAAATGTTTGCAATAATTAAAATTAGCAATGTTCCTGAAAGAAGTCTCTTATGTTCACCAAGGCTGCATTTATTTGATCAAAAATACAGAAAAAATAGTAAAATTGTGAAATATTATTATAATTTAAAATAACTGATTTGTATTGGAATATATTTTAAAATGTAATTTATTCCTCATGTCAAAGCTGAATTTCAGCATCATTACTCCAGTCTTCAGTGTCACATGATCCTTCAGAAATCATTATATGGCAATTTGCTGCTCAAGAATTTTTTTCCACGAAAGTTCAAAAGAACAGCATTTATTTGAAACAGAATTTTTGTGTAACATTATAAAAGTAATTACTGTCACTTTAGACCTATTTAATACATCCTTGCTGGATAAAATCATTAATAAAAAAAAAACAAAAAACAATCTTATTCACTGTAAAAAATATTGTTTGGATGCGACAAAAAAAATTAACGCAACAGTTTGCATCAATTTTTTTGAGTTAAGGCAATTTCTTCTGAAATTAAGTTCAACCAATAAACTATATTGTGTTATATAT
>JAUZSZ010000079.1:18332709-18345980 GCA_034780575.1 Labeobarbus marequensis | reverse complement strand
AAAGTGATTTTCTTTGAAAACAAATAATGTCCTTGAAGTTCTTTCTTGCTTAGTCAGGTATCTTGAGTCACTTTGTTTACCGAGGTTTATCAGAACAGATATTTCTTTTAGAGTTCGGCATTCAGGCACAAGTTTAGGCATAAAACTTCAGTTATGTCTCGTCAAATGAATCACTCAGAAAACTCTTTTAAGCTGACAGCCAGACACACTGACATTAAGCAGAGGTCATCACCAAGAGAAATGCCAATCTTCTCTCTACCCTAAGCCTGACAGACCTCTGAGAGAACACCATACTGAGTAGAGGAGGAGGCCTGTTGGTAAACTCAGATTAAAGTATTGATATGGCTCAACGTCTGAAAAACGGTGGTATTTTAGATGGTCGGCACATATCGAGTGAAATGTCTGGCGTGTCGTGGGACCATCCACTGATTATTGGATGATTCAGCCTGTTTTGGATCATATTGTCTCCCAAGAAACCGTTATTAAGATCTCACAAAACTATTATCGAGAACTTAAATGACTTGCTTCCCCATTAATGTCTTCAAAGAGACTCAATCGTTCCTGTAACTCAGACAGTAGAGAATTGAACTATAGCGTCAAGGGTTTGATTTGCCAGGGAATGTATGCTCTAAAAAAGGTATGGCTTGAATGCAACGTATAATGGATCTGGATAAAAGTGTGTGCCAAATGTATTAATGTAAATCAATACAGATTAACCATTGTGTCACCGTTCATCATCTGAAAGTTCATTGTGATCAAACTAATGATGACTTCCTTTTGAACATCAAACACAAAACAATTCTTGACCCCATTCAGTTTTTGAAATTTTGATGCAGATTACTCTACCTCAGAAGAATACGAGAATCTAGAAATACTCGAGCAGAATATTAAAATCTCATTTTAAACCTTCTGATATTTGCTTGACTATTTCAAAAAAATATATTGTGTCAAAAGTAAAAAAAAAAGTTTTTAAAAAACATAAAAAAAAGAATAAAATAAAATTAATAAAAACAAATTAAAATTTTGTTTATAATAATATTATAAAATATAATATATTTGGATAAAAGCATCTGCTAAATGACGCTTTAAATATAATAATATATAATAATAATCTTTTTTTCTCAAATGTTTTTTGGTTGAGTAAATGATGACAGAGTTTTCATTTTTGTATCAACTATCCCTTTACGTTTCTCTAACATTTTAGACATCGACATCAAACACATGAAGATATCCTTTGAACCTCAAACACTTTGAGTCAACGTAATTACATTAATTTGAAGAGAACTTCTTTTTTTAAAAAGCTTTTGTGTTAACGTCAAACTAATGATTATGTTTCCATGGAAAACATCCGCTCTCATCGCAGAAGGTTAGCTGTAATTAGAAACTGCTAATTAAAGAGGATGAAACAAACCTGATCTTCCCGATCAACTGTTTTCCCTCCTGCTTCTCAATTGCTACGTTTGAATGTATTTTCCAATATATTCATTCAAATGTTTTGAAACTTCAATCTCATAAATATATTCCGAGCGTGACTGTCTCCATTTGAAAGGTCTGTAATGCTTCCATAATGAATTTGGCTCAGTCAGGCAAAGACTAATCTAAACTCTGAAAGTGCGCTACTTTTCTTCACAGATTTAGTGCTTTGTTTGTAAATGTCTTAAAGCCCGAATTGTGATTTAGTCAGGCACTAAGGCAGCCCGTCCTTCTGGGTAACGTGCCGGGTGACCTTGAAAGGCACTCAGGAGTGATTGTGCATCTCTGTGTGTGTGTGTGTGTGTGTGTGTGTGTGTGTTGAGGCTGTTGCTCTGATAGCATCTCTCTTTCTGATGAGACAGATGAGAACCATCAGTCATTTATTCTGTGGCATAATGCCTATGCACTTTCTCAGGGTGCAGAGGCTTTTCTAAGTCCATTATATTCACCGGCCATTGTTAGGCATTCATTTGAAGGAGACTATGATTAAAAGGGAAAGTGTATACTGTTTTTGTACAATGTCCTTTGCTCTTCCCACAGACATTAACATGGCTGGAGAACCATGTCCTTACAGGCCAAAAGTGGGATCCAAGCGACCTTTCTCCTTATACAGGTGAACCACCTAAATTGAAAAAAAGAAGAAAAAAAATCTGCATTTTTTCCATTGTGATCAGTAGATACGAAAAGATTGAAATAACATTTTTCTCATCTTTTTTATTTATTTATTTATTTATTTATTTATTTATAAGTGGCTATGAGTTTGCTTCTGATTTCTACAGGGATGATTTCTATACCAGGTATGTATATGCATTCACTTATCCAAATGCATGAATTCAAAGCTAATCATTTTATACAGTTACACTGGTGTTTTAGTAGTTGAACTGGTAAGATCTGTTCTTACAGGAGCTTTGTAATAAGTTTTTGTTATTTACATTTTTAGTTAAGATCCTCCTTGTCTTGTATGACCTTTTCTCTGTTATGAAAAACTGAGGTAAGGTGAAGAAAAAAATAAAAAATAAAAAGCAGAGGAAGAGCTTCCCCTAATAACCATAATTAATGTCATTTTATTGGTTTGACTTCGATCCTTTGCTCAGGCTAATGATGAGCAGTCCTCTCCTGTGAGACGTTAGCTGAATGTCAGAAAGCTGCTGGGTTGTTAACTGAGCAGCGCAGACACGCCGGTCATCTTGCCTCTGACATTTTCATGTGTTTGCTTTCACTCCTCATTTGGCAGAGCTGAGTTTTATACATTTCCATGGAAAATATATGTGCGCTAACGAGCAAAATTCCTTCAGTGAGGTTATTTCAAAATATGCAGGTAAAAGCTAATTATGCTCATCAAGTGTTATCTCAGGGGAGAGGGACTAAAAAGTGATCTTGCTCTTTTGCATGTAGACTAAGATACTCACTTTATATTATATCTAGCTTAAAGTGTAAATGATACTATTTTACATTTTAATAACAATAATAAGTTTAATAAAATAACCCCGTGATACACTTTTTAATGATTAATAATAATAATAATATCAAATATTTTTGCAAATATTTTTCTATTTTTCTTTTCAGAATTTTTGACATTCATGGGAGATTAGCACCATCCCATCGGGCTATGATACCTATCAAGCATTCCCGTTTGCTTGCACTGTCAACACGCAGGACAAAAAACTCTTTCCAGCCAAAGATGTCCACCTGCTCTTCTTATCTAAGAACGCTGTCTTCAGGTTCCTTATGCTCTATGGGTTTTTTACAGCAATGAGCTAATAAAACCACAGTGATATATATTTATCCTCATCGTTGTTTGTTTGTTTTTATCCAAGTTAAATCTGATCAGCTCCTGACTATCAAACGAGAACTGTCCCAGATAAAGATTAAGATCGACTCCTTACTGGGAAGGCTAGAGAATATTGAACAGAAGCAGTTAGCAGAAGCAGGTAAGAGGATGAAATGAACATTGCTGTCAGGGTAGAGGCTATGTTTGCAGGAGGTAGATTAAAAACACTTGTCTTCATCACTTTCAGTGTCAGTACAGGAAATCGAAAACAGTGCCACTCGTGTCTTCACACACACACACAACACACACACACACACACATACACGGATCAAAAAACTTGAACTAGGAGAAGAAACATCCACATACCTGTGTTAGTTTGCAGCTGTGATTGCCAGAATGTAAAAAATAGTACAATTTATTATACCAACCTCCTGAAGTACTAAAATGTACCTTTTGTACCTATAAGGTATTTTGTACCTTTATATGCTGACCACCAAAAAAAAAAAACACAGGTGGTCATGGGAAAGCCACATGATGAATCAAAACTCATCACAAGTAGCCTTTCCACAAACTGAGGTAAACATAGAAGAGGCACAGTGTCTTCCATCCAAATACAAAACACCACTATGGTAACAAACATGACATTAAAATAATGGAATAAACATTAATTTAACAACATAAGACTTTACAAAACCCTAATGTACAAGAAACGTACTAAAAAACATTAATACTAAAAACTAAGTACTAAAAAAACTAACATACTAAAAATGTTGTTTTTTTTAAATGATTTAAATAAAAAAACATCAAATATGCAGTATCTCACAGGTAAATCTGGCAATTGTCAAAATGTCTTTTTTTTCTCTCTGTAAATTATCAAATGACTTCTTTTTCATGTCTAAAAACTGTAAATGTAACAGTATTTATTATAAAATGACACTAAATGGCCCGTTAGATTTATTTAAAAAAAATTTACCATAGAGAGTAAGGGAATTTACCATAAACTAATTAACAGGTTTTCAGTATAGCATATTTACAGTCTATTACCATTAAACTTACAGTAATTTCTACAGTTTATGTTTTCTTTAAATATTCACCATAGCTTTTGGCTGCACTTTAATCTCATTATCTCATTCACCTTTCTCAATATTGTGTAGACGCCCACAGGAAGCATGAGAAGGCCTATCAATCTCTCTATAGTGAGACAGAAGAGGATGTGGATCAGGAACATCAGGAGGTAGCGGGGTCTTGGGAAGTGACTGATGAAGGTGATGACGGATATAATGACAGGGCTGATGGTGAATTGGTGAGCTGTTATTGAACTCATCTGAATGTGAAATGTCATTTGTTTTTATTTGATATATCAGCAAGACCCATTTGCATAGGATATGATTTTGTGTGCGTGTGTGTGTGTTAAATCCCAGATAGAAAACCACATATCTGATGTAGACAACTGAGCAAGGTTTGTACAACAAATTCATTTCACATTATATTTAACATACTTCTCTCTTTTTATTTCACATTATCGAAAAAGAATATTGCCTCTGTCTTTCAAGACTTTTGTGAGATGTACTGATGTCACTATCGGAGATTCGAGACTCCCAGCTGTCCATGTAAGAGGAACATATTATTGTGCAATTTATTGCACTCATTATTTTCAGTCAGACTCGAGCATAAGCAATGCCCTGTAAACTAAAAGCCATTTTAGCCATTCATATCTGAGTACCGATATCTCTGAAAAGTCTCATAATTTGACCTTTAGTCTCTGGCACAAAAGAAAGACCTCTTTTGCTTCATTTAGTGTATAACAGTTTCTTATAAAACACTCAATAATGTATTACATAATAATATAGCATAAACAGAAATTCTGTGATATTTCTAAATTTATATATATTCACTTTTTTTCTTTTTGTAGGACTGAGACCAGCACACCTATCAAGTTTACTATTTTTGGAATATATCCGGATGGAATTGCACACCCATTCATGATTTATTTGTTTGTTTGTTTGTTTGTTTTTGTATTAATTCAATTGGTCATACATGGACATATGTGAGTGTGTAGTCAGACAAAATGAACTTAATATGTAATGAATTATGTATTTTATCTAGCAAATGTGATAAACTTCAGTGTCATTGTCATAAAGATTTACAATTAAATGAAAAATTAAATTGTATGTGCATTTGATTTTTTTTGACATTATATACAGATTTAAATAATGTTTATTGAATGCACATTTATGTATGAGTAAACTACAATAAAATTATTTATGTCTCGCCCATTATTAGGAATATAAGCTACGTTTACATCTCTATTTCTTTTTTATTTGATTGTAGTTTTTTTTTTATGTTATCTGAAAAGTGTGGTAAATTATTTTTGTGTTTAATATTGTGAGACTCATTTGTGAAATAAAATCGGCCAGACATCAATTATAGCAGGTTTTTGATTTTTGGGTATTTAACGCTGATTGTAACTAAGCATTAATGTAAGCCAAGTGAAAGATTTAAGAGACAGCCACTTTCTTTTGGGACTCAACCAAAGTCCCAAATGAGCTTATTTGGAAAAAAGAAGAAGAAAAAAAAAAAGCCATCTATAGGAAGTGACTAAGTACCCTACCGGAAGAAGGAATTAGTAAGCGAGACTTTAAATTTCTGCAGCGGTAAAAGTATAATGGAAATATTTAAATCCTTCGCAGGCAGTTAGAGTTTACCACAAGTCAGGTAGGTAATTATAACAAACATCATTTTATACATATTATTTATAGTGTAATGGAAGAGGAAGTTATCGTGAAATCAACAAAAAATAACCAGAGGCTAACAGAAGAACTGACGTTAAAACTAACTACCGTCTCACATCACTTTGCATTTGAAATTAAAGTTATATTAAAGCTTTACCTAGCAATAGTTTTATACAACCCTGGCTGCTCTGCATGCCCTTTAATAGAAGAACTGGCCTGTTATTAGCACAAATTATGCGATCAAATTTGTGTACATAATCAGACGGGGCTTTGTTTACATCGTGTGTTCTGTTGTCAAGTGCTGAACTTCTGTCAGTCCGTCGCTTTAATTCTAATGATCTGAAATAAAAGACCCAGTTTAACAGTTATTTCGATGAAGCTTCAATCGTTTTTTAGCAGCAATGTAAATAAACGTATAGCTGTGTGAAACAGTATCACGTTATGCTGTGGTTAATGTATCCCTTTCATCGATTGTTGTTGTGACATATTTAGTCATGTAACACCCCAGAGGTCTGCGGGTTATTGTAGGTTATTTCTTATATATTTGACAGGTTGATGAAAAGACAGAAGCTTGTCTGTTGCAGGTCATGGCTGATGGAGAGCTCTGTCTAATTGATAAGGCTATTTCAAGGTAAGTTTAACCCATAGCCCAGTTTTACAGCAGAAGTGCTTGTTAACAAGCAGGACTGTATTTTAAGTACAGTGTGAGATTGTGACTTCACTGAAGATATTTGTTTTTAGTCTACTAGAGGTCCCATTGAATCCCAGTATTTCATCTCTGAATCTTCACTGTAATCGCCTCACTAAAATTGAAGGCTTGACGACAGCATGGCACATAAGACATCTGGACCTGTCATCCAATCACATCTGTCGTATAGAGGGATTAGCTTCCCTGTCCTCACTGCGCACCTTAAACCTGTCCTGCAACTTAATCACCAAAGTAGAAGGTAAAGCTCACACTTTTTTAGGCAGAAAATGTGGTAAATGTTTGTAGTGCCATGTAGTATAATTTTGATGGTACAATGAAAGTCTGTTTTGAATTTGGTCCTAAACAGTTCCTTCCTGTTATTACTTCTAATTGGGTGTCTTTGGTTTGTACTCTGTCAATACATGGATTTCTTTCAGGACTTAATGGACTAACAAGTCTTACAAGACTGAATTTGGCCTACAATCAAATAAATGACCTAACTGGTAGGTTAGATCGCATTCCCATCAAATGTTGTTAAGTCTTGAGTAGTTTTAGATCTCTGTATAATTTGACATTTAAGAAAAGAAATGTACACTACTATTCAAAAGTCTTTGTTTGGTTAACTCTTATGTTTAATATTGTGAAATATTATTACAATTTATATGTATATAACTATTTCTATTTTAATATTTTCAAATGTAATTCATTCTTGTGAAGGCAAAACTGAATTTTCAGCAGCCAGTCTTCAGTGTCACGTGATCCTTCAAAAATCATTCTAATATGCTGATTTGGTGCTCAAGAAACATTTCTTATTATCAGTGCTTTAAAATTGTTGTGAAAACCATAATACATTTTTTTTCAGGATTTGTTGATGAGAAAGTTCAAAAGGACAGCATTTATTTAAAATAGAACAATGTAAACGTCTATTGTCACTTTTAGCCAATGCATCCCTGCTGAATAAAAAAAATTCATTTCTTTATTTACTTTATTATTATTTTATTGAACCCCAAACCTTTGAACAGTAGTGTAGATCACAACTGGACAACTGTGTATTCGCTCACTGCTATGTGCTTTCAGGTCTCTTGTATCTTCATGGAGGAGAATACAAACTAAAGTACCTGCAGCTCCACAGCAATCGTTTAGATAGCATGAATCACCTGCTGCAGTGCATGGTGGGACTGCAGAATCTGAAAAATGTTACTCTTAGCAAGGACGGCACACAGAATCCAGTCTGCTCACTGCCAGGTTTGTAGGAAAAAGCCCCCCCAAAAAATCATAATTTCTTTTTATCAGACAAACTCTGAAACATGCAATGGAAGTGGTGTGGAATATCTGAAATACTCTAAAAGGACCAAAAAAAAAAATTATATATATATATATAAATATAAATAAAGATAGAAATTTCACTAGTATGTTCTTCCTTTGTTTGTAGGCTACAGAGAGATGGTTCTTCAGTCTCTGCATCAAGTCACTACACTAGATGGAGTAGATCGCATAGGAAATCCATCTCCTTTAGCAGAGGACAGTCCTATGGATGTTCCTGGTCTTGAGGACTTTCTTGAGTTTCTGATTCCATCAGACGGCAGTGTTAATGGAGAACTGGTAAACTATTTTTATGATACTGTTTATTTTCTCAGGTTCCTCAGATATGATCTTGTTTTAGACTGAGAATGACATTTGAATCATCATGAGGTGGTTGTGTGATACATGTTTATGTTCAGTGTGTTTATTTGTTATGAAGGCAAAGTCAGATGCTCCTCTTCCTACTCCATGGATTGATGAAGTCCTGACCCAGTTTCGACAGCGAGGCAAAAAACCAACTGCAGAAATTCAAGAAAATGAGCAGCGAATTAAAAAACTAGAGCAGCAGGTTTCTCATCTCATTCAGAAGGTAAAGAAAGGGAAAACTGATTACTATATTTCAGTTATCATTAATTTCATCGTCTTTTCATAAAAATAGCACAATCCAAAATTTAGGAAATAGTATAATTCTAAATTGTACATTTGAACTTAGGTCCCTACAGGGGATGGCTTTAAAACGAACAGTGCTGTACCTTCTGTGGTGCATAAAGCAAAAAGAGACACTGATCAGACATCAGAGAGCGAATGTGACAGTGGAAAAGAAAACCAACGGCATTCCAGAATCCTGTCTCATCCCAGAGGCCCTGCAGGGAAAAAATTGACCAAGGACACCAAACCCAAACAATCTGACTGGTGTAGTAACTTGTACACATTCATATTTATAAATGCATTTAGTCTCAAACTGAATTTCAAGTGCTTATTGAGAATTTGGACTTGAGTTACACAAACACATCTCATTACTTGAATTGTGTTTTGAGAGGCTTCAAAATATTTACTTGCGGTATTCTGCCTCAGTACAGACTTTTTTCTAAATCTAACCTAATAAGGTTCAGAATCATAGAAAAGCGCCATACTTTAGACAAAGACTTTGCAGTAGTCCAGTAATCAGGGCAGTTTATAAATTGGCCTTGATCCTCCTACTTAAAATTGCTTGTACACATGAATGATTACACTGTCACTAAGTTCAGTTCATTTAACTTAATCAAAACTTAAGCTGCAATAACATAGAGCTGTAGAGAGAACTACTGTTGAAAAGATACAGCAATAATAATTCAATATATACACTAATGCACCATTATATTTAAAAAAAACATTTATAAATATTCTATAATATTTATGTAAGTTTGGAATGATTAAGATTTTTTTATGTTCTTTTTGTATGCTTACCAAGGCTGCATTTATTTGATAAAAAATACAGTAAAAACAGTACTATCGTGAAATAATATTAAAATTTAAAAGATCAGGGTTTTTTTTGACATACTTTAAAATATAATTTATTTCTATGATGCCAAAGCTGAATTTTCAGTATCTATTATTCCAGCCTTCAGTGTCGTATGATCCTTCAGAAATAATTCTAATATGCTGCTTTGGTGCTCAAGAAACATCTCTTGTTATTATGAATTATTAATCAAAAGTGGCAGTAAAGACATTTACAATGGTATAAAATATTTCTATCTCAAATAAATGTTGTTCCTTTGAACTTTATTTTCATCAAATAATCCTAAAATTGTGTCATAGTTTTGACCAAATATTAAGCAGCAAAAACATTTCAACATTAATAATAATAAGAACCATTATTAATAACTGAGCACCAATAGTTAATAATGATTGAGCGCTAAATCAGCATATTAGATTGATTTATGAAGGATCATATGACGCTGAAGACTGAAGAAATGACTGCTGAAGATTCAGCTTTGCCATCACAGGACTAAATTGCATTTTAAAATGCATACAAATAGAAAGCAGTTCTTTTAAATTGTAATAATATTTCAAACTAATACTGTTAATTTATTTGAAATATTTAAAAATATATACAGTTTGTTATATATTAAGTATTAAATAATCTTATACTCTTGCTAGTCTGAAATGGCTTTTTCTTTCATTGCAGTGTGACAAATACACAAAAGCAGAGGTCCACAAAGCAAGCTGTTGTCCCCCATAGGAGGACATCAGTCCAGAGCTCTGGGTCTATTGAAACCGTAGAGTCTGTAAAAAAGGCCCCTAAAGGCATCAAAGCCAGTCCTAACAAAAGCTCAGCTCAATCTCAAGAGGAAACCTACAGGGTATGCAAACTGCACTGCACAGGTCCAACATTTCTCTTTATTAAGCTAAATGTAAATTTGCAAAGAGTAAAGCGCGTGTGTTTACATGCAGGCAATTGTGGAAGAACGAGACCAGGAGCGTGAGCGGCGCTGGAAGGCAGAACAGGCTGCAAAGAGACTTTCTGAACAGGTCAAGAACCTGCAGACTAGAGCCAGCGAGGAAAAGGACTTGCAAAGTTTTGCCTTACACACCACAGACAGGTGAGGGCGTGTAGAGTCCTGTTAATATTAAGAAATATAGTTTCACTTTGTCTCTTTGTTCTCTTTTACTTTTACATTGAAACCAATGTGAATGAAATGAATGCAAATTGAGCAGCCTAATTAAGAGTCCTGCAGCTGAGAGTCAAAGTAATATATATTTATATATTACCAACCAACACAATTAGCTGCAACATCTATTATCACACTCATTCAAACAATCTCTTCCATCAAGGACACCTTAACAATCTCCAGCCATCCAAGTGTTTGGAGAGAATGTTTGGCTTGACGTATTGCACCTAATTGGTGTCAGCTCCAGCTGAAATGTTGGATCTGAATACACTTGAGTATAATTAAATTTTATTAGAAGTTTCCAGAGACCCTACTGCAGGGCCCTGATGTATGAAGCTCTGCCATCCCACCTGCATGGCAGTTTCCGTGGTGTGATGATGGCCCTGATATTGGGCTCTAATATTATAGCCCATGCGCTCCCCCTGGTGATAAATCGTAATTATAATGGAGATTAAAGTCATGGTGACAGGCACATGTCTGCCGCAGATCATCAATCAATCCTAATTGCCACCCCTGCAGCACTTTGCTGCTAATGACTCTCGCCTCACAGTCCAGTATCTGTTTTGTTAACTCTTCATCTGCTGAGTATGTGTGAATGTAAATTAATGTAATTGTGTCATATATTAATTGTCATTAAACAGAAGTTTTAGTGTGTTATTCATTTATTATTATTGTGCAATGTATCGGAGATGTATCCTAGTGTGTAGTGGCAACATGTTGCGCCTTGGTGTCATTCAGATATTCTGTATTGCATTTGGTTTGAAAGGGTTTAGACTGACACATTTCCTTATTTTATCAGAGAACCCTGAAACACAGCTGCACAGCTGTTTTCAACATTCACAATAATAAAAAATGTTACTTTAGCACCAAACTAACATATTAGAATGATTTCTGAAGGATCGCATGATTCTGATGGCTAGAATAATGGCTGCTCAAAATTCAGCTTTGCCATCACAGGAATAAATTACATTTAAAAATTCTAATTCTCCAAAACTGTACATGATATGTGTACATGAATGCATGGTGAAAGATAATGAATTTTCAAAGATATTGTGAAAAAGCAGCTCTAATCTGTCTTATTCCTTTAGGTTGAAGGAGTTGTTGTTAAAAGAGTGCTATGATCGGGCAGCATTGCAGACTGGTTTGCAGCAGCTGGAGGAGAGATACAGGTCTACCTTAGAGCAGCTGGAGCAGGTGCACAAACGGGAAGACCAACACAAGAGGGCGCTGCGCAGTCTGGAGGACAGCATGACCAAAGCAGAGGCCCTCAGGGTCCAGCAGCATGCAGAAAAGGTAGAACAGTTGCAGTCCACATCTTCAGTAGTGACAGTAGTGATCCATAGCATAAACTGAGTGCTCCAGTATGCTGTATAGAGTGGCACCGGTTCATGTCTGAACCATATATCCAGTCTTCATTGAGCTGACTTACAAGAATGCTTAGAGAGTGAAATACTACTAGTCATCTAAAGGGCATCTTTTTGTGCAATGGTTCCAGAAGCAGTTCCCAGATAAATATACAGGCATATGGCTGAATTGCAAACATGTTTCAATTTCTTTTTGACATTTGAATCCTTTGAATTGAGTTAGGGGAATATTTACACCTGACCTTTTGCAAGGGTTTGAACGGCTGCCATGAGAAAGCTGCTACTTGAGCAGTTATCTGCTCATAAAGTGAAAAACACTCTTCAAAATAAAAGTTTTCTATATAACATTTAAAGTGAATGACCTGCAATATTATTTCAGATGAAGAGGACTCAGGAGTTAGAAAATAAAGCATCTGCCTTAAAAAGGGAAGTTGAAATACTCCGCGCTTCAGCTCGACAGCACAAAGAGAAGATGCAGCAGTTGCATGAACTGTTGGCTTCTAGGGAGGAGATGCACAGGTACACAAGCACCACATGGAATCATGTCCATGATCTTTTTATACAAAGAGTGACTGCCTGAAAATGGTTCAGTTTACAAACAGGAAATTTCAACTGTTTCATTTTACACCTGTTTGACTTTGTGGGACAGGAAAGAGCTTGCAACACGGTTGCTTCCTGGTGGGATTGAGTTTAAGGAGGCTGTAGCCAAAGAGGTGGTGGCGACAGAGCAGAGATTTGCACAGCAACAGACTGATTTGGAACAGAAGATCTCTGATGCTAGAAGACAGTATGCTGCTCTAGAAGATGAATTTCGCATGGCTCTCACCATTGAGGCAAAGCGTTTCTCAGAGGTAAATCTAAATGGTCAGGTAACACTTTTAGTCTGAAAAAAAGACAAACAATAATTTTTGTTCAGATCAATGCTAAATTGTAACCCACTGGGGAGGAGAACATAGTTATTATTAGAATTTTTTTTAGTTAAATACATCAGTTCTGAGAAAACGGAAAGAAAAAAAACAGTACTGATGTGAATGTCAGCGCAGTATTTAAAATCAGTCCTGTTTTAGTATTATGTATGTACTATTATAGCTTTTAGTAATATTTTGAATAAGCTTTAATTTTTATATTTTTATACATATTTTTTATTTCTGAATAGTTTTAATGTATTTTTATTAGTTTTTTCTGGTGGTAAGTTTAGTTGCTAATTTAAACTAACAAATTAATTCCAATTCAATACTTCAATTTAAACTTATTTCAGAGTTTTTAATCTAATATTTATATTTTATTTCA
>JAUZSZ010000079.1:18305139-18317971 GCA_034780575.1 Labeobarbus marequensis | reverse complement strand
GGACATGCAGAAAGCGTGTCTGCAACAAAGCATCAAACACCTGAATGAAGACCCCTCCAGCTGCAGATATCCTTACTCACACTGTATGAGCCAGAAAACGTTGATTTTTTTTTTTTCTTCTTTATTCTCGTCTGATATTTTTCCATTTTTGGTTGGTTCCCTTGGTAATTAACAGTCCCAGAAAAAATGCCATTGTAAAAGGAGTGCACCTAATTACATGTTGAGTGCTATAACCTGTCTTTCTTTGACTATGAGGTGTTACTGTTAGGTGTTTGAGTGGCCCCAGTCCAGTTTTTCCAGTCTGTAGTCTATTGCGGGTTCATGCTAGAGTTTCCTAAGCCTTACCCCACCAGTTATTCCTCTTTGGATTAAAGTGGTTTATGCAAAGTTCAGCCTCTTATCTCAGAACTTATAATGTCATGGAACAGAGCCTCTTAAGGGAACATGGTGATCTTCCCTTGAGAAAATAGAGTTCTATCTGTTTGATAGAACACAACAGCATTGAAATAAAAAAAAAAGTCTCCTCAAATTTTGCTTTCAGTTGCAAAGATTCTTGGGAGAACACAAAAGCAATGAATTACAATTTTTCTTCATCTCATATTGTTATGCTTTTGCATTTTCTCTCTCTCTCAAAACAAGAAAGCATTCACCCGAGAAACTTTGCTTGCGATTGCAAAACCATTGAAATATAGTTTTTCCTCTCACCTCATATTTAGTCAATCCTCAGTTTTGTGTTTTTGCAAATGAATGCATGTTTCTCAGGAGAATGCAAAAGCACTGAATTATAATTTTTTTCCGTCTCATATTTTAATGAATTTGCTTGCTCTCAAAAAAATATTCCATTCCCCTGAACAATTTTGTTTGCTTGCAAAAGCACTGAAAAATAGTTTGTTTTTTTCTCCCACCTCTTGATGTCTCTGTATCATGGGTACATTTCTATGTGGAAAAATTTACAAAAGGATTAAAAATACATTGCATTATCACTTGGTACATGTTCCTTAGCGTTGTATACATACAGCTACGTGACACATGAGGACATATGTGATGCTTTCAGTGGGGATACTCTTTTAGCTGTCATGGCTCCATCAGGAACACAACTGGAGGTCCCAGTGCCTGAGATCGTATGTTACGCCAACCTTGAGCTTATTCACCATTTATCCTTGAGAATAATTTGAGTGAATTTTACATTTATGTATATATTTTTAAGTGTTCATTTTTAAGTGTTTGCATTTTTTTGGTGGTTTATGATCTCCATGCCTTTTTTTGTTGATTCAGGGCCACAATGGTCAGAAAAAGTACCAAGTGAACTTGCGAAGTCACTCGGCTCCCATCCAGGTGATGCTGATAAACAGAGAGACGAGTTGCTCCAAGCCTGTTGTTGTCCCCGTTCCACCTGTAGATGACATTTCTGCCATGCCGACTCCTCCTAGTACGCCAGCAGGGCTGCAGAGGTTCCCCATTTCTTCAGCAGAGCTCTGTGACCTAAAGCGGGGGCTGCTCAAAAGCCCTGCTGCAGAGCACCAACCTACACCATCCTCCACGTCCCACGACATGCACATGGGTACTGCTTTTATTCATACTGACCCTGTTCCTTTTGGTGTGATTTGATATTTGTACCACCAGTCATTATTCTCTCTGCATATTAAAATATGATAGGAGAAAAATTTTCAACAATGAAGAAATGACATACATCATCCTTAAATATATTTGACATTACAGGAATTGAACAAAATAACGTGAACACCTAGGAAATAATGGGCAATACTTTTTGTTTACCACCATTTGTCTTTAATACAGCTTCCAACCTTCTTAGAATTGATTCATATAACCCTCTTTGGTGAATGCTGGCTTTGTGAATCCCTCTGTGGTCGGTTTTTGTGGAGACACTGTGTTTGAGGTGAATATTGTGGTTTGCTGTCACTTTGTAGCAGTAGTTCTGTGTTTTGAACACAGTGCTCTTGTTGGTCCCTGTCATTCACTTTTAGTTTTCCACCACTATTCTTCACTGATGAAGTCTTGCAATGTTTTGTGTACACAGTCAAAATGGTAAAGACTGATGTTCTTAAAATACAAAAATAACTGGCCCATTAAGTTTACAGATGCTTCTGGTACACAGGCTTCCATGATTTGTTGTTTTTGGAAGTCTGACAAATCACCCATTTCACACAGCACTGGAACTGAACACTGCTGAACACAACTTATACTACTCTGATTTACAAAATAGAGTATATAGATGAAGCGATAAATAAAAGATCATGTGTGCAGGCTACAGTGAAAGACAAACATTGTGTTTATAGTAACCCCTATAATAACTGGTGTTCACATTATTTTGTTCAACCACTCTATTTATGATTATACATCCGTATGTATGCTGCTCAAAAGTTTGGGTTCAAAAAAGTCTTACCGATCCCAAACTTTTCAGCTGTAGTGTATATTAGAAATGTTATACAGAATTTGAATATAACTGATTTTATTAATATATATTTTCCCTCTTCTCCTTTTTTTTTTTTTTTTTAAAGAATGCAACTCTGAGTCACCTGTTAGTCAGTGTTTGTTGATGCAGGGGTCTCTAGGTGGTCCTGAAGAACAGCAGAGGGAGATGGGGGGTCAGGATCTACAGTCTATGCTGGAAGAAATGAGGGATGAGAGAGAAGGTGACATGGATTCCATTATATCAATATACAATTTTTCAATAATATATACAATTTATATGTATATAATATACAATAAAAAAAAGTTATTTTTGTATTTTAAAGTAGAAAATTTACACTTGCCTTTTTCTTCTTCCTTAAGGTGTTTCTAACCTCATTGAGGAATTGATGTCTTCAGATGGTAAGTTATTAAAAAATGTTTTCCAGTCATTTATTTGCGTCAGTGCTGGCCTTCTGCACAGCCCCCTTGTGGTCACATAGAACAGCTTCTTTTGGTTATATTTGTTCTGACTTGAAGCAGTTCACTGCTGTCTTTATCAATTAATCATATAGATAGCAGTGCAGATAAATCTTTTTAATATGTCCTGACCAGTGGAGGATGGGTTCCAACAGCTGAGTGATGGTTCCCCTCAAGGTTTTGTTCTCCTATGCATGCCAGTTTTTCCTCAGCACTTTTGCCTCTGGCTTGATGTTTTATGGCATTGATGTGTGTTATGCAACGTTTGTTATGAGTTCATTTATTTTGTGAAAAGTATAAAAATAAAATTGGAAATCAATTGTTTTTTAATAATCACAAAGTATTTGTATGCACTGAAATGAGAAGTTTTTAATGAAAAGTGTTAACTTGTTAAAATACTATACAGTGAGGGGAAAAAATTATTTGATCCCCTGCTGATTTTGTACGTTTGCCCACTGACAAAGAAATGATCAGTCTATAATTTTAATGGTAGGTTTATTTGAACAGCGAGAGACAGAATAACAACAAAAAAATCCAGAAAAACACATTTCAAGCTGTTCCGGGCAGATGACATAGGACGTAGGCATAGCACACACCTCTGTGATTAGTGACAAACGAGGAAGCACGGAGGAGAGAGCAAAACAAAACGGCGGTCACAAATTAGAAGCACAAAACGAGGATTTGTAAAGGAAAATGTCAGAGGATTTGGATATAAGCCAAGTGGAGACTGGTTTTCATTTGCTAAAGAAAGGAAACTTTGCTTCCTTTGCTCCTTTAAACAAACTTGTGAGACTAGCATATTGCAGCGGTGCATACACTGCGCATACCTCCTATGTCATCTGCCCGGAACAGCTTGCACGTATGGCAGTTAGCGGGAGTGAAAGAAAAATGTTTATGTTTTATATATAGATATTATTGAAAAAAAAACATTGATTCGCTACAGGAGGCGTTTTTACATCCCCCCAGGAGCCGTGTGAGGCACGTTGTATTATGCACAATGATTTGACTTCAATCATTGCACTTGGTTTGACTACTTTTGGACTGTGGAAAAAAAAAAAAAACACCTGCCTACGGCCATTCTAACGCTTGGAAGAGTAAGGATAATTTTTAATATAACTCCGATTGGATTCCTCTGAAAGAAGAAAGTCATATACACCTAGGATGCCTTGAGGGTGAGTAAAACATGGGTTAATTTTCATTTTTGGGTGAACTAACCCTTTAATTAATTTAAGTTTTGTAATCATTAAATCAATTACCGAAAGCACCGTTACTGAACATTATCATATTATGAATGAATGAATGAATAAATGAATGAATGAATGAATGATGCATTTTTTATATAGCGCTTTGTGTATTGCTGTACACCCAAAGTGCTTTACAGTCATGTGTGTGGGGGGGGGGGGGGTCTCTCCTCAAACTCCACCAGTGTGGATCATCCACCTGTCGCGACGTGACGGCAGCCAGAGTACAATGGCACCAGTGCGCTCACCACACATCAGCTACAGGTGGAGAGACATAGAGCCAATCAAGTGGATGGGGATTATTAGGAGCCCATGATTGACAAAGGCCAGTGGCGGCAATTTGGCCAGGACATTTTACCAGGACAGGTTACATCCCTACTCTTTGCGAGAAGTGCCATGGGATTTTTAATGACCACAGATAGTCAGGACCTCGGTTTAACGTCTCATCTGAAAGATGGTGCTTTTTGACAGTGTAGTGTCCCCGTCACTATACTGGGGAATTAGGACCCACACAGACCACAGGGTGAGCACCCCCTGCTGGCCTCACTAACACCTCTTCCAACAGCAACCTAGTTTTCCCAGAAGGTCTCCCATCCAGGTACTGACCAGGCTCAGCCCTGCTTAGCTTCAGTGGGCAACCAGTCTTGAAAATAAGCAATTGCTAATTATTTATGATATCATAATAAAGCTCACTGTAACTTGAGTAGGCTATTTGTTCATCCACACTTGCAGTACTGCACGTGAGCGAAACGTCAACAGATGCGCCAGCGTGGCTATTTATTTGTATGGTAACAAATTAATTGAACTATCAAAGCGACTACCTATATAAACATTTGAAAAGCAGTCTGCAATGTCACCTCACAGTTAGCTTACCCTTTAAATCAGTAAATGCTATGTGAGATTACAGTTTCACTACAGAGCTTGTTGGAACAATCCTAACAGTGTCTCTTCTTCTCTTGAAAAGTGGCTTTGTCAAATGCTCACTTGTGCCAACAACAGGCTTTTTTGACACAAAGGCAACTGTAACGAAGGGAGGCATGACAAAAAAATGGAGATCCACATGCAGGCTTTATTCCATAGAGCGTAGTCAGAACAGGTAGGGTCAAACACTAGCAAACAATCACAACCAGGGAAAAGGCAAAGAGTAATCCACAAGTCATACAATAGTCAGGGCAGGCAGCAAACCATCATAAACAATGAAACAATCCAGGGATCAAAACACGAAGGCAAGGAAACAGGGAAACTAGACACAGGAAAACTAGGAAACACGGAAGAGCTAATCAACATTCAATCATCAGTGAAGTGAGAGTTGCTGCGTCCCAATGTGTCTACTTATACTACACCCTTAAAGTGTGTACTCTTTTGGTGAAGAAAAAGTACACACTTTTGAGTGTGTAGTAGAAGAGTAGGCAAGCTTTGGGACATACTATCACGTCACAACTGCGTCTTTAACGGTCCGCTCTGTCGCATCTGTTACAGGCACCCTGTCACTGTAAACTGGCCTGTCAATCAACTTGTCACAGTTAACATCCTCCACATTTCATTTCATTTAATTTCCTACCATACTGAAGAGAAAAGAAGTAGCTCATTGATCTGCCAGTCGCGGGTCTTTCATCCATAGAATTTTCTGCATAATGATGCATTTAAAAGTTAACAACCAAATGGATGTTTATAAAAAAAATCACATTGCTGTTGCAGATTAAATATAACATGGATAACAATAAATAAATATTTTTTACCAGGTTAAATGTTGATTATTAGTAACTCAAACCTTTTTGTAAACCTCTCTACCAGGTCGATCGTACGCATCCGCCATGTTTGTAGTTTTTCTAACGTGTTTTATTCGTGTTTGTAGTTCTGGACTGAATCCTTCGTCAAAGCGCAATAGATTGTGGGCAATTTTAGCCATTAGAGTGTGCATGGATCCACACTTCAAAAATCGACCTGAAATAGTAGACCATACAGGAACTTTTGGCATACTCTTTTCAACATACTATGCTTTGAGACACACTTATTGTAATCTCACATACTATTTAGGATGGATAGTATGAACACTGGGACGCAAGGGAGTGTGTCTGAGCTATTCTTATAGTCCTACTAATACAGTATGAGGCAGCTGTGAACTAGTAATGAGTGCTGATGAGTCTGGGCAAAGGATTATGGGAAATGAAGTCCTGAGTGAATGGCAAGGTACAGGATGGAGTGCCCTCTAGAAGAGCTCATGGGCACTCCAGCTGGTGATCGTGACAGCAACAGACCTATGGTACAGACACACAGGCTTTGGTGATGTGATCCTGAAAGAGCATAATAAATCTATTATGTGCAATGAATTATTTGAAATTATTCATCATTCATAAACTATTTTTAGTAGTAGTAGCAGTAGTAGCTACGGATAAAAATACATTTTATATTATACATATTTGTTAGAGAGTGAAGGGCAGTGAGGAAGTAGTATTCAGATGCAGCATATTTTTTTAGACAATTACTGAACTCATGGAGATGCAGAAGAACAAACCATCAAGATAAAAATGAAATCAGACAACCACAGACTAGAACTCAGGGTTATAATACACAAGAACCAAAGGAAAAAGGAACAAAACACAACAGATATTCAGAATACAAATACAACAGAATGCAATAATATTAAAATTAAAAGAATAGGTTATCTAAGCAGTTAACCACAAGCCTAAATTTGACAATATTATATAAATATATTATATATTTTATATTATAATAATATTTAGATTATCAAAGTTGGAAACCTATGAAAGTTTATGTAAATTATATGTTATTATAATTTACACATTTTTGTTGTGCAAATTTATCTTCTTTTGCCTTATTTGTTATACACTGTTACATTTTGGAAATAAAAAGCACCACATAAACCAAAGCCTGTGTGTCTGTATATGTTTGTGTGTCACCAATGCCTGTAGTTGGCGCTAGTGAGCATCCAATATAAAATCACTTTTCAAGACAAGAAGTCATGCTGTTGGCACTGGCTATGTAGCTAGGTAGCTGAATTTGTCCGCACACTGAAAAATTCAATCAGACCAAAAAAGGTCTATCAACAATATAGTTAAAAAAAAAAGTGACAGAAGTGCAAAGTGTATTAAAAAAAAGATAGAGCAGATATTTCAGCCCATGCTTTCTTCAGTGCTCATGAGGCAAGAAAGCAACAACACACTTATATAGGCACAATTGCAAATTATTGACAGCTGATCTTAATCAATGAGGGATAATTGTCACGCCAACAATTTCCCTTTACAAAAAAACATGCAAGATCTACTCCTCATTTAATCCCATCGGAGTTAATGATTTCAACTCAAAAATCTAAAAAGCCTCTCTTTGAAACAATTTTCTATCATGGTTACCACCTCTCCTATGCAAGAGAACCCTCTCAATGCCCAGGAATTTGAAATCAGAAAGAGAATGTATTGCAGACTCAAAATGACGAAAAACCGGAGAAGTGTGATCTTGTCTCCTGATAGCACTCATATATTCAACAATTCTAGTGCGCAATGCATGTTTTTTTTTTTACCAGCATACAGTAAAGGGCAAGAACACAAAATTATGTATATCACATGTGTTGTTTACATGTGATCAGTTGATAAATTTTGTACATTTTACCAGTTTGTGGATATGTAAATGACTTGCATTTTAAATAATGAGAACAGGCAACACAATATTTACACAGAAAATTTCCATAGGCATCAGAGAGGGTCCCAGAAATGGGGATGTGGGTACCTGCACGCACCAATTTATCCCGTAGATTTGGAGGCCTGGAGTAAACAAAGAGAGGTGGATCAGTGAACAGGCCTGACAAATCACAATCACTTTGTATGATACGCCAGTGATTATTGATTGCCTTTTTGATATCTGGACTCAAGGGACTAAAAGTTGATTTGAATACACAAGAAAACAACTTATTCTAGGGGGTCAAGCTGGTATCTTCTGGAAAAGATCTAATTTTGTCTAAAGCAGTTTTGAGCCACTTGATTGGATATCCCCGAGATCTACAATCACTATACAAGTTCTGGGCTTTGGCTTCAAAATCATCCTTGTTAGAACAAATGAGAAAAAGTCTCATAAACTGGCTATATGGTAGACCATGTTTCAAAGACATGGGATGAGCACTCTTTGCATGCAAAAGACTATTTTTTGCAGTTTCCTTTCTATACAGAGAAGATACAAGTTGGCCATTGATAAAAGATATGTTTGTGTCCAAAAAAATCATGTCTGTTGCCCCCACATGATAGTTGAACTTAATGGATGGTCCAAGACAATTCATATATAAGGCAAAAGCTTCAAAATCACTAGCAGAACCTTTGTAAATGATGAAGCAGTCATCAATATATTTTTTAAACAACACCAAATTATTGATGAAAGGATTATTATTAAAGACATATTGATCTTCAAGATAGCCAAGGTATGAGTTTACATAGTGGCACCCATTGCACTGTGCCCTCAATTTGTAAATAAAACTTCTTCTCAAAAAGGAAATAGTTCTTTGTCAAAACCACTATATTCTTACTTCTGCATAGTTTATCAAGAGCATCTTGTTCTGATTTCCATAAACTGAACTTCTTCTTTGCAGGGGAATCACAAAATAATTTTTCAATATCTCTTTCCACCAATCGACAGAAGGTAATCCTCAAAGGATTTGTGACATAAGGACAAAAGGGAAAAAGGGTTTTTTGTAAAGGGAAATTGTTGGCATGGCAATTATCCCTGATTAAGATCAGCTGTCAACAATTTGCAATTGTACTTATATAAGTGTGTCATTGCTTTTTTGCCTCATGGGCACTGAAGAAAGCATAAGCTAAAATGTCTGCTTTCTGGTCTGTTTTTAATGCACTTTGCACTTTTTTGCTTTTGCATCTGAAAAAAAAAATAATATTTGGTGGACTTTTTTGGTTTGTTTGAATTTTTTGCAGTGTGTTGATAAATTCAGCGATCTATTTTTTTTTTTTTTTTTTCATGACCATTAAGAAAGATCTGGCCTAGATCTTTTAATGTTTTGTTTGGGTTATGTTTTAGACTATATAGGCCAATTTTGAGTCATTTACAACTCAAATGAGTTCTGGATCTCCTTAATATTTTTTTTTATTATTATTGTTTTGTATGTAATGGTTTGTTTATTTTTATTTATTTTAATTGTAAAGTTAGACTCTGTTTCTAACATTTTCTTCATGTAGCTGAATACATTAAGTGTAAGGACTGTTGCCCTTTTCTTGCAAGTTATATAGACCATATACTGCCATTCAGTATACCCATTTGGGAACTTTTATGTATTTATTTATTTTTTAAAGAAGTCTCTTATGTTCTTCAAGGCTGCATTTATCTGATCAAAAATACAGACAAAACAATACAATTGTGAAATATTTTTGCAATTTAAAATGTTTTCTATTGTTATATGCTTTAAAATGTAATTTATTCTTTTGATGCAAATCTGAATTTTTATCAGCCATTACTCCAGTCTTCTGTGTCACATGGTCCTTCAGAAATCATTCTAATATACTGATTTATTATCAACGTAAAAAGTTGTCATGCTTATTTATTTATTTTTTTTCAGGATTCTTTGATCAATAATAAATATTTATTCAAAAGATAAATCTTTTCTAACGATACAAGTCTTTACTATCATTTTTTAAAGTCAATTTAGTGCATCTTTGATGAATAAAAATATTATTGACAACGTAAAATATTTTGCCCCCGAACTTTCAAACAGTATAGTGTGTATTGTTAGAAAAGATTTTTGTTCTATTTCTATAAATTCATAACTCTTCTGTGGGACCCATTGAGTTTGATCTATTGCATTTGATTACTGCTCTCTCTCAGTAGAGTTTTATTTGGCATTTGTCTGAACATATCTAATCTCTCATTGGAAGTCGTCTGATATCAGTCACTGGAATCAAGCAGCAAATGCAAAAGTGCCACTGGATTCCTGACACAAACGGTACATAATTCAGCCGTCAAAATACACTAACCAAACCCAACCTCAACACAGAGGCACTTTCCGTTTTGTTCCTCGATTATATTCTCTCACCCCTGTCCTTCTCTTTATTTTGTTGTCTAAGTCTTTCTATAATTTAATACAAAATGAAAGATATGCTGAAGGCTTGTATCAAGGAGATGGTACAAAAGCGCATCTGCACAGAAAGAGCAAGAGCAAAAGCGTGGAAGAGCTCTGACTCTAATGGAAACCCTCTCTTGGAGTTGAGGGTGTTTCATCTTTATACCAACTAAAGTCTGAAACACTCCGCATATACTGCATTATAATCGATACAAGCTTTAGTTGACAATGAAAGCAGACTGCAGATCTCTTTCTCGTTTGAACAAATCAAAGGTGTAACATTAATACTTGAGTTCAGTGCTGAATGATTCTGTTTACCTCTCATCCGCGGAAGTCAGATTCTTGGTGTGTTGCACAATAGATCAGAATCGGCCAGCTGTGCACAAACATTAGGCGGCTTGATATTTGCTTCTGTGCCAAATTAAATATTAAAACACATCATCAGATGCGTATATGTTGCGCATGATGGAAAACAAGGTTAGCATTCATTGTTTTTAATTTTAAGAGGAAAATTGTTCCTTTAGGGATTGTTTTTGGGATGTTTTCATATTTTACATGTTTGTGTAAAATTGAGCTTTGCTAGCAATGCCAAGGTCATGTGTTTCATTGCAAAAACTGAATGCAATGCATTAAGTTTCTCTGGATTAAAGCATAAATGTAAATGTGTTGTGAGCTCTGAAACCCATGTATAATATATTAGTGCACTTTGTGGCATGTAGTAGTGAATTACAGCATGCTTTTGTGAGAACCTTTGATACTTTTAACTCCATTAAAAATAAATAAAACTAACTGTATCAGATAGATACCACCCCCCACCCGCCACACAAACCCACTCTAGCATTTTTGCATTTATTTTTGAACTTTCATGACCCTTTATGTGTATATTATTATGTGGAATGAATGACCCTATAGTGCTAATATACTGCATCGATTGTACTATTTTTTTAAAGACTTTTTAAGACTTTTTTTTTTTTTTAGGTTTTATATAGTTTTATTTTACTTTATTTAATGTTTACCTAATTGGAAAAAAATAAATAAATAAATACATGTGTGTGTGTGTGTGTGTGTGTAAATCTACAAATATATACTTTAAAGCGATAGATCGTCCAAAAATGGAATGCAAATGAAAATTGCCATAATTTACTAAACCTTATGTCATTACTAACTTGAATGACTTTCTTTATTCTATGCAACACAAAAGGAATATTTTGAAAAATGTTGGTAACCAATCATGTTAATGACAAATGACTCAAACAAACAAATAAATAAAATTCTAATTTCTCCAAATATTCTCTATGTGCCACGGAGGTAAGAAATTCACACAGGTTGACATAGTAGATGATGACCAAATTCAGATCTTTGGTGAGTTGTTCTGTGATCAGACAAGTCCAAATTTGACATTCTTGTTAGAAATCACGGACACCGTGTCCTCCGGCCTAAAGAGGAGGGAGACCTTCCAGCGTGTCATCAACATTCAGTTCAAAAGCCAGCATCTCTGATGGTATGGGGGTGCATAAGTGCATATGGTATGGGCAGCTTGCATGTTTTGGAAGACACTATAAATGCTGAAAGGTATATAAAGGTTTTAGAGCAACATATGCTCCCCTCCAGATGATGTATATTTCAGCAGGACAATGCAAACCTACATACTGCAGCTATTACAACAGCATGGCTTCGTAATAGAAGAGTCCGGATTCTGAATTGGCCTGCCTGCAGTCCAGATCTTTCACCTATAGAGAACATTTGGCGCATCATTAAACAAAAAATGTCAAAGACGACCACATACTCTGCAGCAGCTGGAAACCTATATCAGGCAAGAATGGGACCAAATTCCAACACCAAAACTCCAGAAACTCTTAACCTCAATGCCCAGACGTCTTCAAACTGTTTTGAAAAGAAGAGGAGATGCTACACCATGATAAACATGCCCCCGTCCCAACTATTTTGAGATCTGCAGCAGGCATCAAATTTGAAATGAGCTGATTTTGTGCATACAATTGTAAAATGTTTCAGTTTAAACATGTGTTATGTTATCTATGTTCTATTGTGAATACAATATTGGCTCATGTGATTTGAAAGTCTTTTAATTTTCATTTTATTTAAACTAAAAAAAAAAAATACCCCAACATTTCCGGAATTCGGGTTGTACTTTGAATATCTTGTTTTGAAGGGGCAGTTCATCCAAAGATCTTAATTTGGTCATCATCTATGTCAACCTGTGTGAATTTCTTACCTCTGTTGCACATAGAGCACCAACATTTCTGGAATTTGGATTGTATATTCTACTCTATGTTATGTTTATATGTTTTTACTATCCAAAACACGTGATTTGGTTAATTGTATTTTGTTATCTGTAGTAGTATCGGTTTTTCCCTCCTGTCCTTTCATTTTTGAGTAGCACCAGTTGAGAGCCGCTGATCTAGAGTGGCATTTTATTTTCAAAGAGCTCTGGTAAAGAGCAAATCAGTGAGTTTGTTATAAAGCTCTCCTTGTGTTTGTTGACTTAATTAGTCATTAAAAGAGTGATCTCTGAGGGGAAGTTGTTGTATAAAAAGATTTGGAGTGTTTGCATGTTTATTATATGCCAAAGCAATAAATGAGTGAATAAACCCCCCCCCCCTCAAACAGT
>JAUZSZ010000079.1:18262984-18275258 GCA_034780575.1 Labeobarbus marequensis | reverse complement strand
TCATCATAATACTCAGACAAATATGCATCAGTTTAAGTATTATTTTAGTCAAATACTTTATATCACAGTTGTTTCTCTCTCTCTCTCTCTCTCTCTCTCTCTCTCTCTCTCTCTCTCTCTCTTGCACTCTCTCACTCTCTCTCTCTCCAGTGAGATGAAGAAGGCACTGGTTGAGGAGGGCAGTCGGTCTGTTTTGCTGTCGCGGCAGCACAGGTTTAATGAGCGCTGCTGCATCCGCTGCTGTTCTCCCTTCACATTCCTGCTCAACCCTAAGCGTTCCTGTCTGGACTGTGGCTACAACGTCTGCAAGGGCTGCTGCACCTACAGTAAGAATGACAAAGGCTGGTTGTGCTCCGCCTGCCAGAAGACCAGGTCAGTATTGCCACGCTAACAAAAGCATGCTCATTTCTCATACAGTAGTTTTTTACGTTTAGGTAACCTTTGCCATTTAAAAACTCTAATAATTTAATACCAGAGTTAAATATAATCTTTAGCAAATCTTAAAATGAATATCCATTTTTCAAACTGTACATTATAATGCTGCAATGCCTAAATTCACTTCTATCATTAAATTTATTTCAGTTTTTAGCAATTTGTTTTTAATTTATTTAGACAAAATAATATAGAATATTGTCCGAAACTGTAATATTTGTTCATCCCTAGTAAATAAACTGAAGAGTATGTTTTCAGAAAAGCAAAAACAAAAAAACATTGGTTTGGTAAGAAGAGAAGTGAAGTTTTTACTAATGTTTAAAGTATTATTATTATTTTATTTACAATAAAAAAACAGCTAAGCTAATTTTTAGGTCTGGTTCTATAAATTGACTCTTTACTGTGAAAATGTGCTTGTATTTATGTTTATTTATGTATGTTTCAAAGCACCTTAGTAGTCATTTGAGCGGTAGTGAGCATCTGGATGTCTGTGGGTTTGTTTACACTCATGGTTTAATGAAAGACAGTGCAATAACTGTTTATAACAGAGTATTATTGTTGAGGGTTCAGATAACAGTGTTAAGACTTCTACAGTCATCAAAATAATTATATATAATACAAATATAGTGGACAACATGCCATTGTGCTCAGATGCCTTTGTAAATGTCTGTTAATGTCTGAGTGCTGTAGGTCAGAATCCTACTGAACCAAGACAGAAAATATTTTGTGCTTCTTACATACACACTAATAGACAAAAACTGGAATGCAAACATGCAAACCTTCAATTTAGGCTTAACTTATTTGATTTTGCTAAACTTTGAAGGCAGAGTTAAATTTTGGGTGACTTTCGGTCTTATTATGGTGTATCTACAGATGTGATGTGAATCTTTACGCTTCACACACTGGGATGGGCATGGAAGGATACTCTGTCCTACAAAAGTCCTGCATTTCTGTGAAAAACATCATATGCATATGTATATGGCTGTATATGGCTTCTTGTCTAGTTAGTTAAATAAATGTATAAAAAAGTAATGTAAAATTCTTTTCTGTAGGAAAAAAAATATATATTTTTTTGCCCTCAGGGAATGTCTGTACACTATGGTAAAAGGACACAGAATGCTATTTTAAGCATGAAAACAACACTGTGTGGTTTTTACCAACATCTCATATTTCTCTGCATATATTTTTTAACAGATTATTAAAACTTGGTTGTTGATGTAATGTTGTTAACATAATTGTTGATTGATAATTGTTGAATGCTAACATTCCTGGCAATTCTGACCTGTTCCCTGGACCATAAAAATAAAGATTCTTCTGATTTTTCATTTTCTTTTTGACAATATTTCCTACTGTATACAAAGTAAACAATAAACTTTATGTTCTCAGCAGGCAAAAAAAAAAAAAAGAGTCTGTCTGTGAAGTGAGAGTCTGAATATTAGTGTATCACAGGCTAAACCAGGTCTTTGATACTGAGCATGCTCAGAAGTGCCTTTGGCTGTTTACTATGACCTTTCTTTGTATATATGTTTGTGTGTGTGCTTGATTATAGGACCTTGTGTCTATGATTATAGGACAAATGTCATAGTCTTCATAATCATATGTTCTGCACTTACATTGTCAGAGGGTTTAATCAGTGTAATGTAAACAGAAACTCAGGAATGCTCTTAAATAAGCATTATAATATGGTCTTGTTCATGTATTTCCAGGGTACTGAAGACCCAATCACTGGAATGGTTCTACAATAATGTAAGAAGACGTTTTAAAAGGTTTGGCAGTGCCAAAGTGTTAAAGAACCTCTACAGGAGGCATGCGGCCGAGCGTGGAGCGCTAGCAGAGTTTACAGGTACTCGCCATCTGGACTGTTGTATGACCTTCCTTGAAAGTAAAGGATGTTTTCACACGATGACATTTTATAATGTATATATTTTGGAGATAAAAGAGTTGATTTAGATGTTGGATGGTAGTAGGAGTTGCTCAGTGGTGTTCAGTGGATATGTCAGTTTTAGACTCTCCTTCAAGCCACAGCTCTGTCTTTTTCACAGCTTATGGTTGCATGTGCATGCATGTATTTAGCTCTAATTCATGAGGGTGAAGAAAAGAGCAGACAGGGCTCCTCTTGTCTGACTTGCCTCCTCTGTATCTAATATAACAGCAGCAGGATTTATGAGAATTTTTCATGTTTATGGGGGAAAGGTCGCTGTGCACTTTGATTATGACCCGATAGATCCTTTCCCTCTTGCATTCATAACATTTAAATTAAAATCAAGCATATACACGTCACATTTTACTGGTGTACAGAAAGATATTAATCAGAAACTGAAAATGTAATAATTTCCTGCTCCCCGTGCACTGGAAAGCCACAGTATACAGTTGTCATTTTTACAGTTAAAAAAAGTACTGTAAAATATACTGCCAATTCACAATATTTTTAATGTGCATCCTTGTTTGGAAGTGTAAAAAAAATCTCTATGATTATTTTTCTGTTCCATGTCAGCTTGAAGCTCCTTTGCTTGTGTTTGTGGGCACAACACTAAATGAGTTATGATCTGTGCCCAGCCTCCGTTTCAGTTTTGCTGAGGTCTGTGAGCAGAGAATGTCTTCTCCATGAGGAGGGAAGCAGTTTAAAGCAAGGCCAATGCCACATTAACAAAGGATGGCCACGACTGTGGATGTTTGTCACCTCAGCAGCCCCCTGTAACCTCTGAGGAACAACAGCTCTCTGTGGAGGAGAGTAAAACCATAACAGTGACAATGAAAAATAAAGAGCTTTGGCCACAAAACTCACTGCATTATGTGGTCAAGCTTTTGGAAATTTGATGCAGAGAAAAGCTAGGAGATAATCTGTCTGAGTTTAACGTCGGATAAGTGCTAAGAATGGAGCGATAAGCTTATAGCATTATAGGATAGGTTTTTAAGCCGCAACATCAGTCTTCAGCTTATCTCATAGAAAAAGCTAGATTCATAACATTACTTTGATCTGCTCTCCTCAGCAGAATGGAGGCATAAACACTAGCTTGAAGGAAAAGGGCAGGTGATTTCATAGAGTGGTAGCCGGTGACTTCAGAGGCAGTTTGACCTTCACCGGCTTGAGGGGAGCACTTTAAATGGCTCTATGTAGAGCTGAGGCCATACTGATATGTCAGTATTTACCCGGTGACATACTGATATGTCAGTATTTATTTCTCTGACAGACGGTGTATGTCAGAGAGAGAAACCTGTCGACACTGCTATTAAATCATGTGTCTGAACTGGAAGTGCTGTTGAATCGCTCAATTTATCACAGGAACAGTTTGTCAATAACACTAACAATAACAGAAATGTTTAAAACATATGATTGTACTTATTTTTTTTCTCATTTAATAGCTCTTTATTCCACTCTTGTCCAACCTTATCACTCTTGACAATTTTATTTTAATAATGGAAAAAAGACTATTAGATATTAAACTTAGAAATTGTATTATGTGGATGTTCTTTTTTTATAAAAGGTTGATGCCCTCAGAAATCAAGGCATTAAGTTTTTTTATGGCATGCAACATACATACACTTTCTGAAGTTCTGCATCCTCTGCAACTGAAAATGGATAGATCAAGTTTCTCTGATGAAATGAGCATTGAACATTTTTTGCACCAACAGAGGGCAGTACTTACGATGAGAGTGGGTGCAATGAGAGTAGTATGTATGAGAGCGACTCCACGTTCTACAGGCAAAGTGAAGGTTTGTGATCAAATAATTATTTAGATATGTGTGGGTTTTTTTTTTTTTTTACTGTATATTAGTAGTTTCGATTTCATTACTTTCATACAGTGGATAATTATTATGTCTCTCTCCAGAGCACAGCATGGCTGAGACTATTAATGTGGCACTGCGGGTGGCAGAAGAGGCCATAGATGAGGCCATTGCTAAGGCTGAGAGCCAGGCTGTCAGTCAAGTAAGACTTTCCCATTAATAGGTATAAGATTATTCATTCATTCATTCTTGCTATTCAATAACTTTCAATAAACTGCAAGTGTGACATGGCAGCTATTTGACATTTGATTTTGTAGGAGAAGCAGAACGAAGCTCATTATTTGCGAGAGAACAGAGGAGAGCTGATTGAGGAATTGGCCACAACTATAGTACAGAAAGTGAGTAACATATGACAGCAATGACCTTTTATGAATGCAGAGTTTTACATTGTGTAGAATTTAGTGTATTCAGCAAGGACCCATGAATTCAGCAAGGGTGCATGAAATTGATCAAAAGTGACTGCAAAGACATTTGTAATACTACAAAAGATGTCTGTTTCAAATAATTAGTTCTTTTGAACCTTCGTATAAAAATCTTTAAAAAATGTCAAGGTTTCCACAAAAATATTTTGTAAAAAACAGCACAAATCTTGTATAATAAGAAATGTTTCTTGAGCACCAAATCAGCATATAAAAATGTTGTGACACTGAAGACTGGAGTAATGGTTACCGAAAATTCAGCTTTGCCATAACAGGAATATATTACATTTTAAAATATATTCAAACAGAAATGAGTTATTTTAAACTATAGTTTTCAAAATATTACTATTTTACTGTATTTTTCATCAAATAAATGCAGTCTTGGTGAGCACATTTTACCCATTATTTGACACGTATTTTACACATTACTGTTTATAACACCAAGGCATAATTATGTAATACATATTTATATTTATTTATTTTAATGCTTTAAAAATGTATAATTTGAGATTAATCTGAATGTATCAAGATCTGCCTATCTGTTTATATTCACACTCTTGATTTGACATAAAAAGTCGATGCAGAATTGTATTATTTAACATGTTGAATAAGAATATATGGGATGATATAACATTACATTTAAAATTATTATATGCTATATAGAATTTAAAATTATGTTAATTTTAAATGATCATATTATTATTTATCAATTTTGACACTGTTTGCATAAACTTATTATATTGGAATATTTAAATGTCAGATTGTCCACCGGAAAAGGGGTCTGTCTGAGATGAAGTCTGGATGTAATCTGGACCAGAACAGTGATGGAATCTCTCCTGATCAAACCCAGAGTGCCTTTGATGCTTCTCTTTGGGTACAGTGACTTTCTTTTAAAGACTGAATCACTTGCAATTTGGCAGTGCTTTTAGATTGTTCTTTTGCTTCAATGTTTGCTGAGTGAAACACTTCCTCTCCCCTCAGAGGTCTCGTTCAGCTTTCTGTCTCTTGACTGATGAGAAAATAGACCAGCATGCGAACACTGGGTCAAGACCTTCTTCTTCCACAAGTCATACTCTGGAAATGAAGAAGGAAGAACCAATCCCTGTCCAGGCCATGCCTAGCTGGAGGAGTGTGGACCGACTGGACAATTCCAGTTAGATCCATATGATTCTTAACTCTAGTTAATTAACTCTTCTTGTTTTTGACCGAGAGATTTTAACTCATTTTAAACTTTTAAACTGTTGATCCCCTTGATTTATATACATGTCTAAATGCTGTGTGTATGTCTTCAGTGTTACAGAGTCCTGATGGTAACTGGATTGCCTATCAGAGCAACCTGCTCTCTCGACCAGGACTTTTAACTAAGCGCAAAAGTCTGGTCTACAGCGTCTTAGAAAGGGAGTCTGGCGTGGTGTCAGCTTATGATGAGATGGGCTCAGAAACAGAGCCTGAAGCTAATGGGGTCTGGGGCGCTGCACTGGAAGAGCTTCGGCGTAAAATGTCTGCCAATAAGCAGTTGAGTTACCCAGAGTCCTACAGCCGTCAAGCAACCTTGCCTTTGAATGCACAAGCACAACATCTCACTGCATACACCTTGACTGCAGACACCGAGGACTCCACAGGACAAGATGAGCTGTTACACCAGTCCCAGAAAAATCTGCTGCCGTTCTTGAAAAGAAAAGTGCCGCTAGAACACAGACGACCCTCATCTGCCCGCCGCCCAAATATCATGGATATAAATTTCAATCCAGGAGGGGCTGAAAGCAGCGAGGATGGCCTAGAAGAAAGCAGGGTCAAGAGATCACGGCGAAGGAGGGAAAATAAGAGAGAGGAGGCAGAGTTGAAAGGGCAGTTGGTATTGTTTTCAGATGTCCCAGTAAGAATGACTGTTTGTTATACAACATGTCTTAGCTTTGATTTAGAACAGGGGTTTTTAAACCTTTTGATGTCGGCTACACCCACATATGATGATCCTCTTGTGAGCACCCTTCATATCTAAAAAAATAAAGCCAGTTATATATTTCCATATATAAATAAATACCCATTTATACTGTGTTGTTTCCAAAATTAAATAATTGGTACTGAAGTCAAAACAAAAAATATTATCTGAAAATATTTTTTATAAAGTTCACAAAGTATTTGTTTTATTTTATTATTTTATACTATTTTGGTTTTGAATTTCTTGCTGTTGTTATATTCAAAAATGTGCAGTTAATTTCATGATTTCTGACTAGTCTATAGAAAGCAGAATGAAAAGACCAAAAATTAAAGTCATTAATTAAAATAAAAATAATTAAGATTGTGTATGTTATACATTATATAGACAATATACACACTACTTTTCAAAAGTTTGGGGTAAGATTTTTTTTTTTTTTGAAAGAAGTCTCTAATGCTTAACAAAAATATAGTAAAAACAGTAATACTGTGAAATGTTAATACAATTTAAAATAATAGTTATTTGAAAATGCAATTTATACCTGTGATGGCAAATCTTAATTTTACCAGCCAGAGTCGTAAGTGTTAAATGATCTTTCAGAAATATTTCTAATAAAAAAAAAAGTTGAAAACAGTTTTACTGCTTAACATTTTTGCAGAAACTTTGATATCTGGGATTCTTTGATGAATAGAAAGTTTAAAAGAACAGCATTTATTTGAAATATCAATTTTTTTTCCAACAGTGCAAAAATCTTTACTGTCTCTTTTCATTTATTTAATTCATCCTTGCTGAAGAAAATTATTCAGTTATTTAAAACTTTCTGAGCCAAAACGTTTGAACAATAATGTGTGGATAAATAAATTATTTATTTATTTTTGACATTTCATGACTCTGATTCTTTATTGGCAGGATTCCAGTAGCCACCTCTCAGATGCTCTGGTGAAGAGACGCTATGTGAAACAAGACTCAGACTTGCATGGAAAAAGATCATGCGATCATAGTCTGGAAGCAGACACTTCAGATACTGCTACTCCTGACATCTTGAGCTCTGGAGCCATGACCCCTGATCCATTTGGACTTGGTTTCAATGCTCCCAGCAATTCCAGTCATGGGGCCCTTGGTGTTTTTGGATCTTTAGATCAGGAGTTGACTACCAAACTGAAAGAACTGACCAGTCAAGTCAGAGAAACACAACTTTCTTCCACTGAGGATGAACTGGACAGGTTGGAGTATCAAATGGGGAATGAAGAAGGCGAAACAAAAGAAAAAGTGGGAGATGCTGCATTGGCGATTGAGGCTGATTCAAAAGAAAGTTCAGATGAAATTGAATCCACAAATCAAGTGAGATCAACTGAGATGTTGAAAGAAGATGATCTGACTTCCAAACTGAGAGAGTTGACCAGTCAGGTCAGTGAGACACTACTTTCTTCCACTGAAGATGAACTGGACAGGTGTGAGAATCAAACTGAAACCAAGGGTATAAATCAGTCAAGAAGAACTGAGGTGCTGATACAATATGACGAGAAAAAACAAAACTATGCAGAGATGGTTGAAAAAGCAGAAGAAGAGAGATCAGAGAAAAGGCAAAAGGACACTGTGGCAAAGCAGGGCGTTAGTGAGCACAATGACACGGGTGAGACCCAAATGTCAGAAGAAATGAGCTCTGTGAGCCAAAAACAGACACTTAATGAGACCGATGCACAAAATGAGACAGTTAGAGAGAGAACGGAAGAGACAAAGAACAAGGGAGAAGTTCATATTGAAGAGAAAAATGCAGAAATAAAAGATTGTGGAAATGCAGTTGAAGGTCAGCAGAGCAGAGCTGAGAATACAGAGACAGTTGGTCATATTGAGGAGCAGGAGGTGTTATCCTGTGAACTGGCTTTGAGTAGATTGATTAGTGAAGATGGAAAGATGGAATTTGATAGGATCATCAATACTGTAGTGAAGGCTTTGGATGATATGGAAGAACACATAGAAGCTTACACTGGTGAGGGGGTATTTTTAGACAGAGAGAGAAGTGAGGGAGAGGAACACGAGATGATGGAAGAGGAGGAGAATGTAACTGAACAGCAAACGGATGACCGCACAATATCTGAGGGATGCTGTGTTGGTGGAAAATCGAAGGAGGTGCAAGAAAAAGAAATGAAGGAAGAGGGCAAGATCAATGAAGTTGTGAAGAGCAACACGGAATATACCGAAGCGACAGAAGACAAACAATGCAGCAAATCATCAGAAGAGAGAGTTCAAGAGAAGGACGGCAAAAGTCAAGGTGACTTGACTGAAAACAGGGAGAAACAGAGGGACTCCACAATTGAACACAGCACCCCATCTGGTCAGGAGGAGTATCTGTCACCAGAGGAGATCTGCAAGGTAACAACTAACTACAGTGTACTATACTAAACAACACTACAGGCTAAAGTAACCTTAGTTGCTTGCAACTAACATGCTTTTATTTAATCTACTTAACCTATTTCTCTGAAGCTCTTCTTTATTTCTTATTTCTTTCTTTGTCTTCTACCTCTATTTGGTCTTTACTAGGATGCACACATGCTGGACATAGAGAAAAACCTACATTTAATCTCCAATATACTACAGCAGGTGATGATTGTATGCTAATATGGACAGTTTGCTCTTATTATATTGATGAACACTCATAATTTGGCTATTGTACATTTTCCTTCATCTCTTTTCTGTACCTTTTCATCTGCTGTCTGACTCTGGGCACATTATTTATTATATTTTACATATTACATTCTATTAGAGCACAACTGAGCACATTGAGCATTGTAACAAATCACAGATACGTTGGTTAATCACATTGATCACAAGCAATGGCCAATCAGAGGTGTTTAAATCCACGCATTGACACTCAAAATGGCAGATTTGTTTTCAGTGCAAGCTCACTGACTTGTGCACACTTTCAAATCCTCTCATTTTAACCTCCAAAATTTAGACACAAAGTAAATAAGTATGGAATCCAATTTCTGCTACATAAAAAAAAAAAAATCATGTTTTCCATAAAAGTTATAAATTCTGACATACTAAATCATAGTTATGAGATAAAAATTGTGACTTAGTATGTGCTTTTTATGTCATAATTATGAGATACATACCATGTCATAATTATGAGATAAAAGCTAAGATCATGACATAATCTGTCAAAAATGAGACATTCTACATTTTTTAAATCTCATAATTATGACTTTTAATTCTTTTAATCGAGTTATCTTTTAATTGTGACTTTTCATGAACTAAGATTTAACAAAGCATTATTTTTTCTTATGTGATTGGTAATTGGCTTCCATAATTAAGTGATTTAATTTCTCAGGCTGTTTTAGATCTGTAGCCTACATAAAGAATATGGCATGCAGTGGTCCCATCCAAAAAAGTATTTTAATGTAAATTGTATTCATTAAGTCAGTATTAATAATTTTGCTAATGCAGGTGTGGTCACGCTAGATTTGCCCCATGCCCTATTCATTTCCATTTATATGAATGTTAATATGTAAAGTTACAGTACCTTCCTCTGTGTATTTATCGTGAATAGAAGTACTCAGCCGCATCACTGCGCAGCATCACCACAGAGGTGCTAAAAGTACTGAACGCTACTGAAGATCTAATTCACGGATCTATGGGAGATGGACGATGCCAGTCAGACCACAGTGACGTCTCAGTCATTCCCCCTGATGAGGCCAGAAGACTGGACGAGCAGCTTGGCAAACTGGAGGAGAATGTACGGAGATGAGCATTTCTCACGTCACTGGGCATTTATTAGCTGCTTTTCAGTTTCTTCTGATTGATTTCACTGTGTGCAGGTGTATGTGGCAGCAGCTACAGTGTACGGGCTTGAGGCTGAACTGGGGGATCTGGAGGAGTGTGCGCGCTGCATCAGTGGATCCACCACTGAAAGAGAGCTCACTCATCTGGAGGACCAAGTGGCCTCTGCAGCAGCCCAGGTGCAGCAGTCTGAGCTCCAGGTGTGTTCGCCCTGGACGCTGTGCTCTCTCTCTTTTTCTGATTCTCAGCAGCAGCTCTGAAGATGCAGTTACACATAAATTAATGAGCAATATAAAAGATTGTGTTGTTTACTAAAACAATTCAAATAATTTTCGCTAAAATAAAATATAAATATTAGATGAAAAACGTAAGCGTAAATTAGAAATGTTACCTTGGAAATCAACTGAAATTTTTTTTTGATGAAATGAATAACTAAAAGTAAATTAAACCTAAATAGAAAAAAAAACTTAAATGGACATCAGAAACAGATATTAGAAAATGTAAACAGACAGTATAACTGTAATAAAACAAGTTTAATTACTAAATTTATCCTCTAAAACTGAAAATAATTTAAGTTTAATAGAAATAAAAAAAACAATGATTAAATAAATTACAAAAGCACAACAAAATTACTAAACTTGAACTAAAATTAAAATGAAGACTTAAAATATAAGGATAAAATAAAAAATCCTATCAGAATATGAAAAATAATACGAAAATAACACATATAAAATATAATGCAAATTTCCTATATACAGTACATACTATATAGAACTGTATATACTATACATACTGTATAAAACTATGCAAACATACTAACCATGGTGTCCTAAAACTATCAATAACATTTCAGATAACAGTCTTTCTGCAAAGCCTTACTGTTCACAATCAAAACAGTCATTTTCATATCTTTTTGCTGTGATCTGTGCTGTTTTTTTTCCAGGTTTTAGACATTTCCTCAAGAATTGCTGCTCTGAAAAATGCAGGTCTTAATGTAGCCCCACAGACCCATTTTATCAAGGTCAAGGCTCCAAAAACCAAGGTGTTGTCTTCATATTTTAAGTAATATTCATATACATATTCCTACACACTCATAAGACTAATTATGACTATAACATAATACTGTCATAATACTTTTGTTTCAGACACACACCATTGGCTCATCTCGGAAACTGAGGAGGCGACTGCCAGCACCTCCAAAACAAGGTAAGAGCTACTCCTAATCAATACTGACAACTGACATATTTAAAAAAAAAAATGTTATCTGTGAAATTACAGGTGAAATGTGTAATTGTTTTATTTTAAATTCTTCAGAAATTATACCCATCATGTTTAATGCTTCACTCAAAGGGCTAAAATAGTTCAAAACATACATCTGTTGCTGAAAATGATTTGAATCTCACATTTTATCTGTAAATTTCAGATAAAGAAGCATAAAGAGGATAGTGGGATACATCAGGAAGCATCATCACAAAGTTAAATAACTACAAACATAAAAAAGCCACTGATCACATGTGCCTTGAAGCTCATGGCTCATAGATAATATTTCATGGACTCAAGCTCTGGCTAACATTCAAAAAGACTGATGTATCGCTAATGCAGTGATGCCATTTTACTCAAGCAAATAACTCTTGGATAAGATTGCTTTATTACCTCTCTCCCCTCATAATGTAAAATAAATAAACTAAAATAATGTAAAATTATACAATGATGTGGAGCTTTGTTTTGGCATATTTGACCATTACTGTGAATCAAGCTCATCATTCAGTTAAGCCTGATTCATCTTTCTGATTATGATTTATCTTTTAGATTTAGAGTAGATTATTATTGCCATGTGTCAGCCATATGAATCATAATCATGCAGAACTTTATATGTACTGATAATATAAATTTATGGAGTTAGATTTGATATAGAGAAATT
>JAUZSZ010000079.1:18244362-18258285 GCA_034780575.1 Labeobarbus marequensis | reverse complement strand
TGTTGTCACATGAAAAGATATAATAAAATATTTACAAAAATGTGAGGGGTGTACTCACTTCTGTGAGATACTGTAGTGCATACTATATAGACATGTATATGCTGTATACTACACATACAGTATAGAATTATGCAAACATACTAACTACGGTGTCCCAAAACTGTCAATAACATTTCAAATAACAGTCTTTCTGCAAAGCCTTACTATTAACAATCAAAACAGTCAATTTCATATCTTTTTGCTTTGACTTGTGTTTTCCCCCCTAGGTTTTAGACATTTCCTCAAGAATTGCTGCTTTGAAAAATGCAGGTCTTAATGTAACTCCACAGACCCAATTTACCAAGGTTAAGACCCCAAAAACCAAGGTGTTGTCTTCATATTTTAAGTAATATTCATACACATATTCCTACATGCTCATGTGACTTATGACTATAACTGTCGTAATATGTTTGTTTCAGACACAAACCATTGGGTCATCTCGGAAACTGAGGAGGCGACTGCCAGCACCTCCAAAACAAGGTAAGAGCTACTCATAATCAATACTGACAACTGACATATTTTTTTAAAACTGTTATCTGTGTAATTATAGGTGAAAAGTGTATTTTTTTATTTTAAAATGCTGCAGAAATTGAACCCATCATCTTTATATGGGCTTCATTTATTTCCGTGGCATTAATCAAAGGTCTAAAATAGTTCAAAACATGTATCTGTTGCTGAAAATGATTTGAATCTCCCATTTTATCTGTAAATTTCAGATAAAGAAGCATAAAGAGGATAGTGGGAAATATCAGCAAGCATCATCACAAAGTTAAATAACTACAAATTTAAAAAAGCCACCAATCACATGTGCCTTGAAGCTCATGGCTCATAGATAAGATTTTATGGACTCAAGCTCTGGCTGACAGATTCTAATAAACCGATGTATCGCCCATGCAGTGATGCCATTTTACACAAACTAATTACTCTTGATTGCTTTATTACCTCTCTCCCCTCATAATAAATAATAAACTAAAATAATGTAAAATTATACTATGATGTGGAGCTTTGTTTTGGCATATTTGACCATTATTGTGAATCAAGCTCATCAATCAATTAAGCCTTTAATTAAAAAAGAAGACAAATTACAATTAAAAAACAATCTTGTAAAAGGAAGTAATGGAATAGTTCACCAAACATGAATATTCTGGCATTATTTACTCACCCAATGTTGAAACATTTAAGGCATTTCTCTAAATTTTTATTTTATATTCCATAGATGAAAGAGATGGTGAACTATCCCTTATATAGATTAAAGATATATAGATTAATTTGAATTCCTGGCCAAATATTTTCTGGCTTAATCTTTCTGATTGATTTATCTGTCAGATTTAGAGTAGATTATACTAGCTATGTGTCAGCTATATGAATCATGCAGAACTTTATTCATGCTGATAATATCAATTTATGATGTTAGATTTGATAATAGTGAAGTTTACAAACTATTGTAAATACATTGATTTATTGTAAAGTGTAAATGATCTGTGTAAATTAATGGATTTTTTTTGTTTGATTATATTTCAATTATAGTACATTTTTGTACACAGATTTTTGTTGTTACTGTTGTTGTTGAACGGAGTTGTTCTCCTTCCATAACCTGAACATTTTATGGTATTCATTTACTGAAATCATCATTTACTGAAAACATTTCAGTTGTTGAGATCTATGTTTCTGCTTGAAAGTATTTTGAATATACAAATCAAACTACATATTACAAATACAAAGCACAGATATTATGAGGACATTAACTGAGGCATGTACGGTTACTATTACAATTCATGAGATTACCTTGGATGTGTGTTTAAATAGTGCTATATGTATAGTGTGTGTGTGTTAGATCAACTCTTCAATTGTATCTCAGTGTTTCTCTGATACACTGCAAAATATTTGAATCAAGAATATTTCAAAGAACTATCAAAGTTTTAAAGATTCTTTTATAACTGTACCTTAACATTATCCACATGAATTTTGAATTTTTGCGATCAGAGTATAAAGGTATTGCTTATATTGCTAAAATATATAATTAAGGCTTCCCTGTTTTACACAGGAAATTCTGTGAGGTGTTTGCAATACACAGGCTTTAATGACCCATCTGGTTAGAAGAGAGACACCAACAAGGGGACTCTCAGGAACATTATCAGACCCTGGTTTAAAGGGGGCCTCTGGAGAGAAATTAAATAAAAGCTCAGATGTGAAGGTTTTCCCTGAGCACTGCAATTCCACTGGCTTCACTGTGTTGGAAAAAAACATTTACGTGTCCACATTGTTTACATTGCACTGTGGTGTGATGGTGCAATAGATCACTCACATTTGAAGTACTCACTATTATAAGGTTAAACAAATACCACACTGATCCCAGCATCCAGTGCAACTTCCTCTAAAAAACAGAGGAGCTAATTCATAAACCTTAGCGGCGTTCCATGATAAGGAAACGTTCACTTTGGTCAGCCACAATAAATCCTTCTCTCTGGGCCGTCAGAAACGAGCTCTCTCTCCTATCTGACACAAGAAAACTATCTCTAGTGTCCATCACGATGAATCCTTCTTTATCCTGTCCCATGGCCTCTACCTCTGCATATGACGGGTGTCCTGAACCCCGTCGAAATTTCATGGCAGGCCAGTGTGTTGGTCGTCTCTATATATCAAGAATAAAATTACAACATGTCAGAACAAACTTTTGAATGGTAATGTATATTAATGTGCTAAAAAAATATTTTTTCACTTCCATTAGCTGTATATGCTTTAGCTATGAAGTTCACCTCTATGAAGAAGAGACTGGTGCTAGAAGTGGGATGATAGTACATGTATATAGTGGCCAACACAGCAACTACCATGAGGACCATAGTGATGAGGATGCCAATAAGCAGACCAGTCTGCATCTGCTCCTCTCTTTGCTTCTCTATAATGTCCATCTGATTCTGAGAGTCTGAAAGAGAACAGAAGAGGATATTTACACTTGCTTGTAAAGAACAACAATTATAACCAGATTTTTACATTTTCTGTAAGAAATGAGAATGGCTTTTGCCCAAATGCCACAATGTCAGGGGTTTCTGGGCTTTTCTACATGGATGCTATTAGGAGTGTAACAGTACACGTATTTGTACCGCACATTTTTGGTAAGGGTCTTTCGGTTCGGTACGCATGTGTACCAAACAAATACAGCATTGTTTTCTCCAAACTGCACGAGTGAAACTTCATTGGACACTTCCAGTTTTATATATTGCTACTTTTGATAAAAACAAAGTCTCATCTTTCAAATTGTCAATTTCTTTCAGGAAATTCAAACAATAAATACCTTTTTGACGCTCTTTGATGTACCATGACAGATCTAAATAAACGCCTCTGTTCACATGCGAGTGAGCCTGATCATCCCTTCCTATTTACTACTAGTTTTAACGCGAAATAAACGTGAATGAACATCTCATGCCTCATGTCAGTGTTTCAACCACGGAAAGACGTCAAAACTAAATGTCACGTAGCATTTCATTTACCTCAGACAAGTCATCAGTGTCCACAGGTCATTAGTTTGCAAGAGAAATGAAGTCTAGAGAAGAGCATTTCGTGAAATATTAGACTATATACTCATATTTTACTTTACCTGTTAGTGATGTCTTAATTATTTAATGTATGTTTAAATAAATCTATTATGAAACAGTTATGACAGCCACTGTGTAAATATATTTCAACAACAAATAGAAATTTTACAATTTTGACATTTAAAAAATTAATTGAGAGCAATTTACATTATTGCATACAAGTTAAGTATTGATAATTGTTTAAAAATAAATAATTAAATTTAAGTTTGGGCTCTGTTGTTAATTGTAACCTTATAGTAGCCTAATGTAAAAGCGCTTACTATTTAGAGCATAAGCTGAGGTAGATTTTTAGATAAATTAATTATAATTTAATTTATTTAAAGAAAGAGCAATTTGTTCAGTAAAACACTGTTTAATTATAAAAAAAGCAATTTTATGTTTAATTTTTCCTCCTGCTGTACCGAAACCATACCGAACCTTGACGTCAAAACCGAGGTACGTACCGAACAGCCATGTTTGTTTCTTGTTACACCCCTAGTTGCTACGGTATTTGTGTGGTTGCTAAGGCAAAGACGTAACTTTTACTTTCCCTCATGTCATTCCAAACATTTGTGACTTTCCAAATAAATTGGAAGTCATTGGGCACCAAAACAGACTGGTTACCAACATTCTTCAAAATATATTGTTTCAAAGATGAAAGAAAGTCAAATTTGGAACGACGTGAGGGTAGAGAATGATAACAGAATTTGACATATTTTTCATGTCAAAGTAACATGCAGCACAGAAACCAAAAGTTTTCAATGTTAAACATACAGTATACAAAAACTGGAAGTTTATTCTGCAGTGGAAAAGATTTTCATTATGGATTAAGTGTCATGTTGTAAAAGGTTATGGTGTCAATTTTATCTTGGTTTGTAGGGCTCTTGTAATTGGTCTCATTTGGAAGCAAGATATATAATGAAAACAAGAAAGAAAATAAAATCCTCTCAGTGATCTGCAGGACATAGTAAGACTGATACATACCATCAGTGAGGATGCTGGTGGGAAGGTTTCTTATGAAGAAGGGTGTGCTGGTGAGTTTGATGGTGACTGAGGAGGCTGATGTGGGTGATGTTGTTGTAGTTATAGACACTTCCGTCACTCCTGTCCGCACCGCCGGAGTGCTGCTTCTAATGACAGGCTGCTTTCTGTCACACCTCTGGATCTTTGTCTTAAAATATAACTACATTAAGTTAGTAAAAATGGGAGATAGAGGAATGAGTCAAAAAGATGAAAGTGGAGGATATACTGGATCTATTCACCTCAATTAAGCACCCACTGTCAACCCAGTCCTGACGATACTGGTCAAAACCACTGGAACATCTGCAGGAGAAACATTATTTGCAGCTGTTGAGTCCCTAGCCTTAAAGTTGAAGCACACTGCACTTAATCTATTTGGCTATACAAGTGTGTACCTCTGTAGCCGACTACACCAGCTACAGCTGAAGCCGATCTGAGCCGGAACACACGTTTCACAGCTGGAGAACTGAAGGCAGGCTGACAGCAGGAGGAGCAACATTTTAATAGAGACATGTGAAAGACGTGGGTGGTACTTCTCACAATAAGTGATTAGTACTAGGGAAAGATATGAGAGATGAATCTAGTTCTGTCAGCAGTTTGGACTCACTTGGTAGAGGAAGCATCTCAACAGCAGTGGCCTTTGCAATCTTGGAATTTAAGAGCTCTACCCGATGATATTCATATATTGTTCTTCTTCTAACATCTGCCATGAGAAAACAAAACAATAGAACGGAAGGCTGGTTTATAATTAAAACAAATGATTCAAATTGTTTTCATTATTTTAAATTGAAAATTGAAATGATAACTGAAAATATAAAAAAGCTCATTCAAAATACTAATAAATTCTATAATAGTATATACTGTAAATACTAAAATAACACTGGTGAAGGCAGAATGAATTAAAAAAAGAGAAGTAATATTTTCCCTTTCAAGAAGAGTTACAGTACTTACTAGGAAGCTGTTCAATCTTATGAAAAACCACAAATGCATCAGAGAGCCCAACTTTCACAGGATGATTCACTGAGTTGATTTTGCTAATGTCAATGGGAACCTAAAAACAGATGAGATTCTACAATCAAACCTCGCTTCATCTACAAAACAGTGACAGCAGATGTAAAAGCAAAAATTATCTAAAAGAAACAACCTCTTTATATGCAAAGGTGATTCTGCCATCCTTGTATAAAACTGCCTGGAAGGTAAAACTGCCGAGATGTGATGCATCGTGGAGATACACACGGTCCCACTGCACAACAAGAGCTGTGCCTAAAAGAGGATTCATAATAGAGCCATTCAAACATAACACAACAATGCAAATAAATCAGAGCACGTTCAAATATCAGTCCGTCTCATTTTACCATTATCACAGTACATGATTGTGGAATTCTGTGAGATGCTGAGGTCAAAATTAGCCATGAGAGGAGCGATGTACTGAGTCGCAGTCAGCATTTTGTGGATAACATCTCCAGTGTAGATGAAACCTGAATAGAAATTGAATATATTTAATATATGCAATTCTATTCAAAGATGTGGGGTCGGTATTTTTAATAAACAAGGATGCATACATTGACAAATTTTGCTTAAAGTCAAAATATATATCACTCACCCCCTGTGGCTACATGTATTTCCCTTAATGAATGTCCGTAGAAAGGGAAATCAAACGATATATTCACTCTCTATTAAGACAAAGAAAACCACACTAAATTATGTGTACAAAAAATAAGTAACAATTACAAAAATGCATTACAAAAAAATACTTTTAAGAAACTTTGTTGGTGATTGTATGATCGTACCAAAGTTTGCCGATGTGTGTTGGAGAGAATTACATGAACTCTTCCCATGTCCATTTGCTCAATATTTACCCACAAACCCTTGTCTGGACTATCTGTGGGCCCATAGAATTTAGAAGTGTAGTAGATATGATCCATATCTCTCTAATGAACAAATATACACATTACTTACAAATGTACACATGAGAAGGTATTTTATAAATATGAGTTAATACATTCTTGACTGTTCACCTTAATGGATAAGTTATTGTGACTCTCATTTGTCACAACTTCTGGAAAGCGCTCTGAATCCAATCTACCGTGCTTTTCATAATGTTCCAGATCTTGGTTCTGACTGATCTCGTGCACTGGTTTGGATGAGAGAGTCCATCTTCTCCATCTTTTATTGTAAAGCTTGAGGTTTACACCAGCACTCTCTTGCATGGAGAGCCCTTCAGAGGTAAAGCAGGAGACCCCTGATGAATAAAGATTAATTATACAATATTATATGCTGCATTGTCTGTGTTGCTATACACAACAATCACGGAATCATTGATAACCTACAGTACATGCATGTCAATTGCTCTCTGAATCACAAAGAAGTTCACATAAAATACACATATTCAGCTCTTTGGAGAACTGAAGAATGTAACATTGATCATGATTTTTATCAGCTGTGCAACTATGGATGAAAATGACCTTTTATGCAAATAAACACAGTTCCTCACATCCTGCAGTGACAAGCGTGTGTCCAAAGTACTTCTTTCACAAGAGAGTGAAACATGCTCAGAATTCCTCATAGCGCTGTATGGGGGAGTGTGAGGACAGGGCAGTGTTTTGACTGGGGTAACATTGCGTTTCTGTTTGCTGTGCCCTTCTCATTTGAATTCTGCCAACCTTACTTCTATACTGTGCCTATATCTCCAGAGTAATCTAATGCTAATGTGAGAAATAAAATAAAATAAATTCAATAAAAGCTTACAATCCTGTACCTCAAACACAACGTGCTGTTCTTTTCCTGTCTGGCATTGTAAGTATGTGTTATGCCCTCAGGTCTATCACATTTATTTTCAACATGCTGACAGAGACCGCTGGGTACAGTGAGCGTGCATGGGCCAAAAAAATCTTCTGCATGGGTAGCTGCTTGAGTAAAAAAATAACTCACATGATTTTGGATTATTAAAATTTTGAATATTCACTGCAATTACACTGCTTCTTCATGAGAAGGCCAAACAATAATCTTTTTGTTCTAATTAATAATAATGCCTGCCAGTGTGCCAATTAGATGATTTATGGGTCAGTGACACTATTTTTGTCTTGATCTTAAAAGTGTATTAAAAATCCAATTCACAGAGTCAATGACTTGAGCGCATTATGTTCTATGATAATATGCTTTTACAATTACTATATTTTTTAACTGCTACAAATATATAGGTGGTCTATATGAATAGAATTATGAACACAAGGTATGGATCACTTAATTCCATTTATTTTTGAAGAACATTTAAAGACAACACATTTTGGTACTTTATAAAAGTATAAAATACATTAACCATAAAATTGAAGACCTAAGCAGTATTAAAAGCCACATAATAATAATAAAAAGTAATAAAGTTTTAAGTAAAAAATTAACATGAGCATTTTACAGTATTAGGAGTTATTGGCTACTTTACCTCAGTTTGCAGGTAGTTAGATTTAATTTAAATCCATATATTATGAAACTAAATAACTCTTAAATAACTATAGGTAACTCTTATTGCGTATTTTGACCACTGAATGAAAAAAATGCCCCCCCCCAAAAAAAAACAAAAACAAAAACAAAATTACTTACCACTGGATGGCAATTCCTGTAAATTGAATTTAATCTGAATAACTGCAAAAATTCCTAAGAAAACATGTGGTCTTGCCGGCAAAGCCATAAGCAACTATATTTTAATGTGTCGTCTTTGTACATTTAAATGAAGAGAGAAGAAGCCAGAAAAGTTGTTGAACTGCACGCGACCGGGACGCATAAAGCGTGCTCTAAACACACCCACGCGAGACTGTCCAGTGACGTCACGTGCATATGAGGAGTTCACGAGTGTTTACAATAAAATAAAATTTTCCACCACTGTCAAAAAGAGACGATTGAATCTTCCTCAACAGTACAGTTCTAATAATGTCGGTAACTATTTTTGAAGAAACTATAATACCATGGTAAAATTGTTGGCTAATGGATATGCATAGAAATGTGCAGCAGACCTCATTTTAGACGACAAACATATCCTAACATTATTCTAGTGTACTCCTAAATGTAGCCTCCTTGAAGGAAACATTACACACTGCCATACCTCAGATATGAATTTTGAAGATGTGTTTGAAGAACAGGAAGCACATAAATCTAAAATGGAATTTTTTTTTTTTTTTTTTGGAAAAACACTTTTAGGTTTTTAACCACACTGGGAATATCACTCCAGAGTCAACCATGTTTCCTGAACATTAACAGCAGACTTTGTGTCAGCATAAACAGAGCCATATTAAACAGTGGTTTAGCAAACCTTAAAGTAGTTTAACAGAGACATTACAGACATCAAAATCAACTTCCACCTTTCATTTTGATTCATCTGAGCACTTAAATGATATTTTATCCTTGCTTGTAGGCGTACTTGTATGGCTGAATGAGGTTATGTGAGAGTGTCTGTGCTCCTTTGAAAGGCAGCAAGAGAGAGCATTGGCTTACCGTTAGGAAACTGGTTCCTGTGAGAAATGAGTGGATTAGGGGAGTGTGACATGTCCCATAGAGCTGAGAGGATTCTCTGACCCTTTGGTTTGGAAAAGTCAGACAGCCCCCTCTCCTGAACGATGGTAGGTCAACTCAAGATTTAGGGGTTTCATAAAGCGGTTTAAATCCAATGTATTCCACCCAAGTCTCTGTTTGCTGAGATTTCATTTTTGGAAAAACGATATAAAGGAAGTCTAAACGTGAGTACTAAATCACATTGAAACTATTGAAGGTCAAAACCCATTTCCAGTACATCAGAAAGTGTAATTTGCCTAAACTAAATTTTGAGAAGTCATATGATATGGTGTCATATAATACAAAAACAAAGAGCCCTAAATATTGCATTAGTGTTTACTGATAATATTTTCAGCCTTATATAGTACATTTAAAAGAGCTGGTTTCCCAACACTTTAAATAAAATGTTATTAGCACATTAGTAGGCTTCTTCAGCTTATTTCAGCATGATGCAAAAGCATCACCGTTGTAGGTGAAAGCGTACATTCCAAAAAAAAGTGTTAAAAATAATTGAAAATGACACTTGATATACCTGAATTTACATGACGGACAATAAGGTATAACTTAAACAACCTATAAGTATATAAATGTAGAAGTTATCACATAATATCTGAGATAGCAAGAATTGCACATATATTGTCAATGAGCCGTTTTATTGGGTTTTACAGCACATGGTGTCCTCTCAAGTTTGTGCTGTGTTTGGCAATGATTCAGTCAGTCAGGCATTTAAATGCCATATGGCTACAGTTAATCCAAATGGTTGGAGGACTGCAATTATTTCTCAGTATAATAAAGATATACAATAGATGACATGAGATTTATAAAGATTTGTTTCCATCTGTGTCTACGATTCTTCATCTTATGAGAAAGATGTGTCATTTCCATCTGCCGGAAATGAAATATTCCTTAAGTCACTGGAGTTGCCGTCCTCTCCTGTAGATGTTAAACCCTGGCAAAAAATAGCAGTGGAAAACCTCAGAGACAAATTCTTATACCACTATATGCATATTAGTGTATGTTTATGGTCTAGAAAAAAATACTCACACTCATGTTGCAGTCAAAGTGGCTATAAGAAAAGTTACTATCAAGCATTTCATCTTCAAGTATAGATTCCCTGTAAAGAAACGGAATCTATTTCAAAGACGCTTTTCATTTTTATCTCATTAAACTGTCCATGTAATGAGTAGTACATACCTTTTTCTTTTTTTATTCAGCACAAAAAGGACAGCGCCAACAGTAAATGTCACAAAGAGTGTCACTCCCACTCCAACACCAATACCTACAGCTAAAAGAAATGTTTTTTAAGCAGCATATTAAAGTGATTTCTGAAGGATCATGTGACACCAACCACAAACATTTAAACAGTAGTGTACATAGATTGCATCACAATTATAAGACAATATTCTGGTGATGATAAAGTAACATTAACAACTAGAAACATTTTCACCCAGATGTAGCAAAAAGTATATTTGGACCCTGCTTGTGAGATTATGTAAGACTTGCATGCAGTCATATACTTACTGTCACGGTGGTGTGGAGGTGGAGAGGTGGGATATGAATCACAAGGCCCGGGAATGATGTGAATATCATCAATAGCTATACTTCCTTTGGGACCTGCTCCTTTCAGGAATTCAAATATAAACTGTGGAGAGAGGAGAAAAACAATGATGTACTGTACAAATATATGTTTTGTTTTGAGTGAATCTTAGAACGATTCAAGTTCATCCTGTGAAGTCTGCATGATGGAGTTTGATACCCAGAAAGGCTCTTGGTATGCCACATAGACGTTGCCTCTCCACCACACATCGCCCTGATCTCCTGACTCCTCCCATACTATCTGGCCAAACTTATTCCCGCTGTTATGGGTGGTCCTGGGAAAGAAACCTCTACATGAATTGTGATCCATGCACATATGCATAAAAGGTGCTTTTTTGGTCATAGTCCTGTACCTGTTATTTTTGTATAACTTGAGTGTCCCAACACTGGGTCCATACATATGATACCAGAATGTGAAGCAGTGCCCTCTGCTGTCAGGGGTGAATATCTCACTCAGGATCTTGGCAGTGTCTCCCCAGGCCCCCACAGAACTGTCCATATAAAGGTAATAACCTAAAAACATAGGAGCATCACTGTCACTGTTTACACCTGGTATTTTCATGTGTCCACTTCATTTAAGGCCCTGATTTTATAACTATAAAAAATAACTTCTTTAGTGTTAAGGCCTGTGAGTTGATAAAAGCATGTTTGTTTTAAATGCAAATTTTTGCAAATCATCACAGAAGATCCTGTCTTTTGAATCATTTACTAAAATACCTTTTTAGATTCAATAATTTATTTGCCAGTGATCTTTTCCCTGTTACACTGTTGCCACTAGGTGACTCGCTGTATCATTTACATAAAAAACCCAAGTCTTATTATTCTTTATTAAAATTTGTATACTACAAATCTGTAAATAAAGAGAGTTTTCAGCCATAATTTTGGATCCTTTCACAAACAAAACACCACTACTGAATAAAACTGGATTTTAATATAAGCACAAATGTATTATTTTCAAGCCCAATTCTCTCAATAGACAGTTGAGTAAGTGGGCCTTCTTCAGTGTTGTTCAGATTTACAGTTTATACCACAAAAGCAATGAGGTCATGTGTTTTTGATGACCTTTGATAATAGCTGGAACAACTGTAGCGCAAAACATTTTCAATTCAATTCAAATTTTATTATATTATAATAAAAATATTTAAAGCATAAGCCTATGTAACCTTTGGCCCTCTAGCGTTTAAAAATAAAACTGCATGTGTTTTGCAGAAGAGCATTGTTTTGGCTTATTTCTTTTTTTTTTTTTTTTTTAAATGTTACAATAAACATCTAGTTTCACACTATCCACGGCCGGAGCAACTTTTCTCTGTATACTGATATGAACTAACACACACATGTGAATTATGTGTGTATGCACTTTCCACTGGAATCTGTCCCACTAACAGCTCTAAAATATTAAACATTATATGTTTATTATACTGTATTTTGGTAAAATAAAGACTTGAAGACTTGATTTTTTGCACTCTATCATTAATAACATTTTGCTATTTTATTAAGACAAAATTAAATTGTGTATTTTGACACTATGATCGGATCGCTTGAAAACAGATCTTAAAGGGATATTTCACCCAAAAAAGAAAACTCTGTCCTTAATTATTCACCCTCATTCCAAACCCGTAAACCTTTGTTCATCTTTGGAACACTAATTAAGATATTTTTGATGAATTCTGAGAACTCTCTGACCCTCCCATAGACAGCAACGATCCTAACGTGATCAAGGTCCAGGAATGTAGTAAGGACATCGTTAAAATAATCCATGCAACATCAGTGGTTCAACCATAATTTTACGAAGCTACTAGAATACTTTTTTGTGCACAAAGAAAACAAAAATAATGACTTTATTCAACAATTTGTGTCCTCCGTGTCACCCTTGCACCATTTTGGAAAGTATCACATATGTAAACAACGTATGTACGCGGATATGTTGTTTACGTTCAGATGAAAGTGTAAACAACGTATACGCGTACGGTGCTGCTGACGCACAACAGCATACGCTGTTTGTGTTCAGTGGATACTCTCCAAAATGGTGCCAGGGTGACACAGAGGAGACGAATTGTTGAATAAAGTCATTATTTTTGTTTTCTTTACGCACAAAAAGTATTCTCATAGTTGAAACACTGTTGTCACGTGGACTATTTTAACGATCTCTTTGCTACGGTTCTGAGCCTTGATCGCGTAAGGATCCTTGCTGTCTATGGAGGGTCAGAGAGCTCTCGGATTTTATCAAAAATATCTTAATTTGTGTTCTGAAGATGAACGAAGGTCTTATGGGTTTGGAACGACATGTGGGTGAGTAACTAATGACAGAATTTTCATTTCTGGGTGAACTATCCCTTTAAAAAACAGGTACAATTGCACTTTAGATTTTTGATTATAATGTAAATGTTTTAGTTTACATCACTTAAATATTACATTTAAAAATGTTCTGATTTTAAGAATTAACAATTCATATTTATATGTTGCAAACTTGCAATATAATGATGCCCTCAGAAAGGCAGCAGGGTAAATTTGTTCATTCACATTTCAGTTAGACCAGTGGTCATTATTGGGCCTTAGGTTGGGATATGAGATTATGATTGCAGTAATGCTGATATTTTATAAATATCAGTTTTCCAATAATTAAGGTTGACATTTTTATTTTCAACTTTTGTTGGCTAAGTGAGCATAAATTAATAAGGTTCCCTTGTGTAGTAGGCCTGATATTTGGGGCTATTTGTGCTTTGAGATAAAACTGTGTAAGTGAAATATGCTTGCAGAAGCATAACTCAATATAACGCTCAATTGTTATGTCATGTATGTACATATCTCAGTAAATAACTATGCCATAGCCGGGGCTTTGGTGTTGTGTGGATTTATGAAAATAGATTTGTGATCCGTCAGGATACGCCTGAGGTTGATCCACAATGAGCTCGGCACTCTGAGATAATCAGTATAATGGTCTGAAATGAATCCATTTATGCTTTGCTGCAGCACACAAAGCTCTAATACAGCAACTATACCCTACATTTAAACATGAATCCATAAAATATAACTTGCTATGTTGTTTTTGTTGGCTTTTGCAGCCAGGAAAACAATTATGGGATCTCTGATGCCCTGTATAAAGTGCTCTGTGTTGGCTCTGTTTAATAGCTAGCAGGAAACTGAATTAAATTTA
>JAUZSZ010000079.1:17717807-17728288 GCA_034780575.1 Labeobarbus marequensis | reverse complement strand
TTAACTTCACTCAAAGTGCAGTAACATCTACAAGCAATATGAATGCTCCTGAGCTAAATTTCAACTGTCCCAGATAAGGGTATGATTACTTATGCAATGGGATCATTTAAGTTTTTTATTTTTAATAAATTTGATGTTAGAAACCTGTTTTTTGCTTTTACATTATGGTGTATTGATCTGGGGGGAAAAAAGTAATTTAAATAGTTTAACATAAGGCAGAAACATAACAAAATGTGAAAAAAATGAAGGTGTATGAAGACTTTTTATAGGCACTGTAAATGCGTTTTGTCACTCTTTGCCACTCTTACTCAGCGCCTTGCATGTGTGCAAGCCTCTAATCCTTACAGATCAAGACAACGTGATTCCACATCCAGTGATTTTGTTTTGCCCTAACACCTACATGAGCAGGAAAATCAATAATTATTATGGCACGTTTTAATGACAGCAAGAATGTACTTTGCACTGCTCTGAAACTCAACTAGATATAGAGTAAGAGCTTGATCAGTGAGCGAAACTGTTGGCTGAAACCAAACTGCTTGAAATTTCCCTAGAAACACTGCATGGCTACTCTACACCCCATGCTGATAAGGAAATCCTATAAAACTATCTGAGACATGACAGGGAGCCTTGAGATTACTAGAAACTGCTGAATATCAATGAACAAACATTAAATTATGGAAAAAAATGAATAAAAGTTAAAGAATGAACAGATTCAGCAAGTGAAGTCCACTCTTTTATGCTGTACATATCCATGTCTCATGCTGACTGATTCATGTGATACAAGATTACCATCTCCCCAGATGTAATGCACTAAGAACTGATGTTTCTCTGCTGTAAACCAGTCACAATCACAATATTCCTGCTGTGTATCCATAGTCACAGTTATGCTCCCACTGAGAGACACATGCTTTACCAGCTGGGACTTCCCTTTCCCTTATAGTCAGCTACAGCATAAAACCTCTCCACTTCACCCCACTCTAATCCCTATTAACAGAGGCCTTAAATCTGCTTATATCTCTGCAAGAAATTAGAAACACCTTCAGCCATCTGCTGGATATCACACATAGCAGAACAAATACTACATGTCTCATTATGTTTAAGTGAAAACACTAAAACAGTGTGTACAAATGTAATTTGTTTAGATGCTTATATAGACAGATGAGACAAAGATGCAGGTATTAGGCTATATAAACAGCTGAGATCAGCCGAAAGGTTTGCATGGAGGTTGTTGCACTTAATTATGATGTTTTATGTTTGTATATCACTCATTATCACATTTACTGTTGTTATGGTTATCAGAACTGTACTGTTAGAAACCTCCGAGGCTAAATATACAGTTTAATTATATGTTAGTGCAAATGCTTAGATTAAAAAATTACAGTTTAAAAATGTTCTGTTTTCACATTTCTTCTAATATATGAAGGCTTAAAATGGTAGTATTCTTGATGGTCTCTTTCTCTAAAATGCTATTTAATCATGACCAAAGATTACACAAATCGACCCTGATGCCTGCCATCTCAAAATAGCCTTGAGCGTTGTTCATAATCTCTTCAGTTGATGGACAACAAACTCGCCAACTCAACCCTCCTGAAAATGTGAAACACGGTAGGATGAGTGGCTTCAAATGTTGGTGTTTTGGTTGAAATAATAGCATAAAAACTAGTAGCACATTCCGTATATTTTTAATGTTTATATTGATACATTAACCTGCTGTAGAAAGCATGTGCCAATCATAAGATATTATTCAGTATGGTGTTTGTTTTAAGAGATATTGTGTGGATTGTTAAATATATAACTGCATTTGCAGCAGATTAGAAAGCAATTTCTATGTTTGAGCTTTATATATGTGCTTTTGAATCATGGTTTCCAGAACATGTCTTGTGGCTGTTATGCAATGGTTTACTACACTGAAAAATTCTTGTGGAACATTTGTCAATTGAATGAGGCTGTCCGTGCCACACAGCAAAGCAATCTGTATAAAGATAATGTTTTCAGATAGCATTCAGTACATTTTAGTGACCTGTTTCCATGTTTTCTAGAGTTCTTTTTAAGATCACAAACAATTTTCAGGTTGTTTTATGTGTGTGTATATATATATAAAAATACATTCTTTGTTTTATCTCTGCTTAGTTTAAGTTGAGTTCACGAAATATTAGCATTAGCATATTAGCATACATATTCTTCCATTCTTATGTTAAGCGAACATTCCTGAGCAAACTCTTCTAGTTCTTTAGAGGCCATTTCACTGTTGACTGCAAGAAGCCATTTCATTAATGACTATAATGAAAAATTGAAAACAATACCTGAAAGATGAATGCAGTTCTTGCTGCTAATGAACTACAGATTGATTTTTCTAATGCATTTTTAGTTGTAAGAATTGCAAAGTATAAAGACTTCATTAAAAGGAGCATATCACATAATTTAAAGGTTTTGTTTTGTTGTCATCAGCTGAAAGTCCTCCGGAGTACATTCGTTTACAAAAACACTTGCTTTATTGGTGACACAAAGTGGATGTGGAAGCAATTTCAGTACGGTAGAATTAAACCTAATGGGACGCTGATAGTAAGAACAGAACAATTTTATGGCATGAAATGCAGAATTTATATTGTTATTATGCACAAAAGTGAAAAAGAAAAGCCCTGTGATGTTGAGAAAAGTCATATTAAACTGGAAAAATGTCTTTGTTATTTAACTCTTGGTTCTTTAATTATTTTTTTCCAGTATCTCCTAATATGAGCACAACACACCTTAATGATGCACCCCATCCCGACATATCCGTGGGGAGTGTGCAGACATTGGTTTCCAGACCCTTACATCCCCAACCAGACCCCATTACCACTAAGAGGGTATGTTTCTACAAGAGCGGGGACCCTCAGTTCACAGGGCACCGGATGGTCATCAGTAGCCGCACTTTTAAAACCTTTGATGCCCTTCTAGATGCCCTCTCCAAGAAAGTGCCTCTGCCATTTGGGGTAAGGACCATCACAACACCCAGGGGAACACATGTTGTCCGCACCCTCGATGATGTGCAGGATGGGGGATCTTATCTGTGCTCTGATCAAAAGAAAGTCAAGCCTTTTAACTTGGGTGAGATCCATAAGAGACAGGTCCCTTGGAACACTACCAGACCTGTCAGTGCGGGACGTCAAGCACGCAGAGAACTGGTCCGGCAGCTAGCAAAGAGAAATGAAGTGACCTCAAGGGCAGGAAAAATGGCTGAAAACACAGTGGTGGTACGGACACCAAAAAGACTGACGGTGTACAAAAACAGGGATCCGAGCATGAAGCGAGTAGTTGTTCTTCAAAGGAGAACAGCCCCAAATTTTGAAGCTCTTTTGGATTATCTTTCTCAAGTGATGCAGTTCCCAGTTGTAAAGCTTTACACAGAATATGGCAGAAGAGTAAGTATATCATACATACAAATGTTTCCCTAGTTAAAATTCTCATCAAAGAATGGTATAGTAGTTAGGAATAAACATTGCTATATTTCAATATAACAGAAGTAATTGTCTGAACAAAATATTTTTGTACAAAATAAGTAAATTAGTAAGTACATAAATTTTGATGCATTTTATGTAAACACTCAGTTATACTACTGTATATTTGACTAACAGAAAAAAAGAAACTAAAATGCTGTGATATTACACTGTAATGTTTTGGTTTTGTACGAAAGATTTTTGCACCGTTAAAGAACTCCTTTACAATACTTGTCTTTAAATATCTTTGAGACAGCTTTGCTTCGCTTGTCATTGAATTTTTAGCCTATTAGGTATGTTTTTGTGCAAGATTTTGACCTTTTTAGCTTTTAAGCTTCAACTATGTCTTTGTTCGTTACAGTCATTCCGTCAATCCTTGATTTACTAATTCTTACCCCCAGCTGTGAGAGTACACTACAATCACTCTTGTCCTTATGGTGTCTTGAGGAATGTCACATGCATGACTGACTAAAGCTCATGTGAGCTGTCAAACTTATGTCCTAAAGTTTCTGAAAAAATGAATAATGTTATTTACTGGATGCACAAAAGTTTCTTTTCTGTTTATAGGTTGAAGGACTTCCTGCCCTCATCTTGTGCTCTGGAATTGTTGTGGCAGCTGGTAACGAACCCTTCAAAACAGGAAACTACAACCTCCAAGCTCCCACAAAAGTCCAGTCAAGGATATCTGAATCTTTCCATCCAATACAAAATGTGACACTATTCCGTAAGCCCAAATTCTTATTATTTTTCTATTATTCAATTTTTAGCACTTTAAGGATAAACTGTTTTTGATCTTTCATTTTGATTTTCAAATTTAATTGATGTTTTTTTCTCATTTTTCACCCAACCATCTTCCGTCTTGTGTTTTCTAATAATATCGCCTCATTCGTCCATAAGAAGAAAAAAAGATTCCAACTGGGACTATTTCAAGATCAAGGAATTTCTCTTTATCTTCTGAGAGGTTCCTTGTAGAGGAGATCAATAAGTCACTAAATGGAAATCTGACAGAGCACAATAGAAAAAAGAATGAATCAATGGAAATTGAAGGCAGTCAGCCACTGGGATCAGACGAGATTGAGACCTGTGACTGTACGGATGGTGTGGAGCAGGGGAATTGCCCAATTATACCTACCGAAGATGACATTGAAAAATCATTCCGGGTCAATGAAGATGGCAGCATGACAGTGGAGATGAAGGTGCATCTTTCTATAAAACAAGAGGAAATGATCCACTGGACAACTACACTGAGCCGTATTTCCGTTAATAACCAGCAGAGGGCAGTGTGCAATTCCAAGCCACAATCAGGTGCAAACTCATTAGATGTAACCAATGACTCAGGCAAAGGGTCGAATGGACCTCACAGCCTAGATTCTAAAGAAATCAATACACTCACTAACAAATCCGTAGGATTCATCACAGAAGAAATGGAATGTTATAGCAGTGATACATCATCTGAAAAGCCTAAGTCCATCTATAGAAGGCTACCCACTCCAGGTCCCAGACAACGAAGAAAAGAGGCCTCAGTTGAACACATCAAAACTGTTTCAGAGACTGAAGTTCAGGAGAGTACAGTAGGTGCGTACTCATACATGGAGCGAACTGCACAGGGAGAGCTGACGGAGGGTTACTGTGTGGTCAGTCGCAGCAGTAGCAGCAGCACAAGGACTGTGTCAAAACCTGGCAAGAGTGAATCAGGAGAGGTTAAGCAGGAAAAGTCTGACTCCTCCTTTAGAACCTCAGGTGTTGCACAGATTCTTCAGCTACAGAACAATGGGACGATGGGAATAACAGAGACTGTGATGCACATATATGAATCACAGGGTACGTGTAACAATTATAATGCAAATACACAGGTGTATGTAGACAACAAGCCTATATATCACACAAAAGCTTTGCCTCAAATTAAGCCAGGCTCAACAGACTCAGGACCCCGTTCATCAAGTAATGATTGCGAAGTAGATCTCACTAGGCAGTCCACGAGTTCCAACTCCCAGGACGATGGAAAAACTAATATGCTGTCATTATCATCTGCCTGTTCAACACCTCCAAAAAAGACAAACAACAATCCATCCATCCTCACTGATGATGAAAAACAAAACTTGGTTGAGTGCACGTCTGAAATTACTGAAAAGGACATTGTGCATCCGGTGGCAATGGAACAAGTCTCTGATGATAAAAGCATTGTTGGTAATAAAAATAGTACACCAAAGTCCAAAAAATCAAAGAAAAGTACTTCTTCTGAATCATCTGGATTTGGGAAAAAAATAAGGGGCAGTGCTCCAGGGTCTTCAAAAAACCTCCAAATGACGTCAGACACACCAAGACACACAGGATCAGAGAAAAACACCAGCTCTGCAGAAAGCGACAGACGTGAACACAAAGCTGTAAGAAACAAAAATAAAAAGACAAAAACATTTGAAAGTTCTCCAAAGATTAGACATTTGAATCTTAATACTGGGAATCAAAGTCAGTCAGATGAAGATCTCAAGTTAAAAGATAAAACTATCAAAGACATTTCCCACAAAGTGAACACAAATGACCATGACTCTCAGCAAACTAAACTAAAAAAGAATAGTTTAGACATTCAATCGCCAGCCCCAATAAAGAGGCTACCGAAAAAACAAAGGTCAATGAATGGTGTCAGATCTAAATCCTCTAAACAAAAACAGGAGTTGAGTGAAAGTGTGTCATTGCCCGTGCTACAATTATCCTCCTCCAGTGTGAATCAATACGTTGAAAGCTGGCTAAATAAAATCGAACCAGAATCCGTGCCCTATGATGATGAGATAAACCATCCAGAGATTGTACCAAGAGCAGTATTCCAGATAGGGAGTGACTCCACTGATAGCTCTGAGATTAAAAGTGACCCTGAAAAAGATAGCGTAGATGTTGAAGGTCCTTCTCTAGAAGAGCATGCTGATGAGAGGCCAACATCTCACCCACCTGTACAAATAATGTGTGAGGGCGAGCCAACCGAGCCACAGAGGCCGAGAGGATTTTGTAAATCGATGCCAATTTTGAGGGTACATTCTGAACAGGAGGGTCTTGTAAGAATGCACAAGTCTTTTGAGAACTTGGTTCCACCCGACCCTTCTGGGACATCACAAAGTACAGAGGTCACAGTTAGGTCAGGAATGAAACCGGTTTTGCAACAGTTGTGTTTGTCTGTTCAGTCCATCAAGCAGGCGTTAAGTCCAACTCGCTTAACACCTTTGGAAAGGGAAAAGTCCAGTAGCCTCCCTGATTTTTCCTCTCAGGTGGCCTCTGCCTTTGGTTCTCCCTCAAGAGCTGTTCTGTCTTTCTTGTCACTGATGACTCTGAGAGATGGACTTTCAGTCCTCTACAAAGATGAATCACAAGCTAGCAACTCTAATATCTGTCCAGAGGCCCTGCAGGTAATGCAATCCTTGGAAAAAATATCCGATATTAAAGATGACGATGAGCTAAAGGCCAGCTTGACCAGTCTTCAAAGTTCAACTTCATCCAAATTAAAACAGAGCTGGAGAGATTTCCAAGAGCAAAATGTCTTTGAAGACAGTCCGCCGCTGTCACCAAGATTTTCAGAGCAGGAGTTTGCAGTAGAAGTGGATTTAGAAGGAGAAACGGAAGATCAGAACAAACGGCACAGTTTTAGTATAGAACAGTTGCTGGATGAACTGAACATGCCTGAAGATCTTCACAGAGAGATTTCCTCTCTTGCTGAAGGAGAACTACAGTATTTTAATCAAACAGATGTAATCAAACATGATGGTACCACCAGTGAACTCTCAGGTAAAGAAAAGGAAAATGAAGATGCCTCCTTAAGTGGTAGTTTAGAGAAAGCTGCTGACATGGAAGAGGAAAAGGAGAATATCGGCCAAGACAATGACAGAACCAATTATGACATAACCAACGATCCAATACAACCAGAATCTCAGGAACTGTGTTTAATTCAAGCTCATTCCCCTGACTCAGAAACTATAGAAGAGGACATGGGTAATGAAGATTCTGGTATAGCAGTGCCCATTCAATCACCTGAGGGTAACGGTTGTGATTCAAGTAAAGCAGAAGTTTTAGAAACATCTGATAACAACCAGATGAATGCAGAGAACATGCAAGAAAGGGTAATCCACGAAGACTCTGAATCTGAAAACAAAAATGGTGAAGGAAATCGTTCTCCAACATCAGAACAAAAAATTACAGATGTAGCTGTAGAAGAAGTTTCTGAGCTCTCTGATCACCAAGACAATATTTGTGAAAGAGAGGACAGTGTAACACCAGAGATTATAGAAGAACGAGACACTGATGTAGAGGAGGAGGACACCATTCAGAACATCAGAGTAACTAGCGAACAATCAGATGCTTCAGAACCCGAAGACACAAATGCCAAATGCTCATGTTCAGCATCAGAAACTGAGAGTGTGCCATTTAAAGACAGAGAGGCAGCTGAGCTAAATGAGGACAATCAGAACAATACAGTTGAGGACTGCATCAGAGAGGAAGCTGAACTTTCTGATTCTGAGGGAACAATTAGTGATGGAGGACATGAACAAGAAAACAAGTCCATCTCATCAGAATGTAATTCCATTCACTCAGAGACATCATCACCTCATAGTGATACAGAGGGTGAATGTAGAGAGCAAACATTACAATCATCCAGCCAAGAAGATGATCAGGTGATGTCTCCTGATGTCAAAGATGCAGATAATCAAGAAGATGCGCCAGAGATCTCAGAAGGTGAGGATCCTGATCCACACTGCAACAGCAGCCCTCAATATAATGGTAATGATGAAAATAGTATAACTCCTGAAGCTGAATACGAAAAAACACAACAAATTGAAAATGGGCTTGTGGAAGAATATGACATTCATGAAGTGGACCATGAGAACTCTGAAGTTTGTGAACGAGTATATCCAGATGCTGAACCAGACTCTTGTACAATCTCTGATCCTGAGGTTGCGGATGAGGATGTGACAGAAACAAAACCAAACACAAGTGATTCCGAACCCTGCAAAGTCCAGACATTAGAGGGAGGAAGTCTCTCTAAAATCTCTAAAAAGAACAGTTCTGCTGAAGAGTGTGATGTAGAAGAGGAAGACTATGTAGGTTCGCTTGATTCTCATAATAACTTCAATGGTGTTAGACACTCTTGTACTGATACTAAAGATTCTGTGGAAGGGGAGTCATGCAGCAGTATGAGTACAAGTGAGCACCAGTTTGAGAAAGCTGAGAGTTTAGGTATGGAGCATGGTTATCATTATCTACTACATCCAACTGAGATCTCACAAGATCTGCTAGACCTAATCAATTCGGCTTTGTTGTCCTCTACACTGACTGTCACATGTGATTCAAATGGCAACCTCAGAATAGAGCCAGACACACACAAAATGAGGGAGATGTTTATGGCTTGCCAAAAGATAGATAATCAGTATGGTCAAAAATGTCTCCCGAGTCCAAATACATCAGATTTGTCTGATTATAGGCCTGAGACATCCGAGAATGGTGGGTACAAGTCACAGGAGCTTTTTACGGAGAGTGGAGAAGAGGAGGCGGAGAGGTTACGCATCTTTCGAGAAATCATAAAACGAAGTTCAGGGAAGCCAAAAAGAATAAACCATGTAAAAGAGAACGGCTTGATGAAATCGTCCACATGGATGACAACAAAACCCACTCCTAGTCCAAGTTTAAAAAGCAGCAGTCTTGCTTCTTTTCAGGATACCAAAAGCAGAATCCAGGAGACAGTATCCCACAGTAGATCGCCAAGCGATAAAAGTTCACTTGATGGAGATTCTGAGTCGGTACCGTGCATGGCTTTAAAAGACAACATGGACTCTGGACAGGGAGTGCTGATTGATAAAGGCAGGTGGCTTCTCAAGGAAAACCACCTCATCCGTAACTCTCCTCCTGCAGCTATGGGAATGTACGGAAATGGAGACACCACATCAGCTGACACGGCTCAGGACAACAGAAGTGAGGATTCAGCCTACCCATATTGTGAGAACCAAGCCTCGCCTCTGGCTGTAATATCATCTTCTGAGCTGGAGGACATGGCTAAACCCCCTACACCAAAGTGCACGTACTTCAATATGGCACATAGCACTGACTCTGATCCTCTCTTGGATGCTCAAAGTGTCAATAATGGCAGCAGTGGAGGAAACGCTAGGAGAAACAAGGAACTTAAGGTATCTCCAATGGGTGAGTCCTCTAAAACGTGGGCAAAGAAAAATGGAAGTATGTCTTCATTCGCATCTGTTGAGTTCAAACTGCCTGATGGGAAAGTTCATCCTCAGGAGGGGGAGGGGTCTGGTACTAACAGATCTCAGAGTCAAGACAGTCGGAGAGTACAAGAGGAGGAGTCGAGGGAGGGTCTAAATCTCAGATGTGGGCAACACTGCCCAATTCTATAGTTCAAAAGGGAAAATAAACCAGCTACAATCACTTCTATTTAAGATATTGTCTGATTTAATTTATTTGTAGTAGCTTATTTGCTTAAACTGTTTGAACAGCAAAATGTAAAGGCATACAGTCTTTAACTGAAAAGACTTAAGTGAAAAGACTTTAATTTCCTCACTTCGGTGCCTGCTGGTATTTAAGCTTTCAGGTGTAAACAGTTTTGGGTTATTTCAGACATGTATTTTCATTTCACTGGGGCTATATTGCACAAATCATCTGATTTACTTGAATTTATTGAACTTCCTAAGTGGTATTTCTCATAGAGTAAAAAGAAATGAACTTAATTGTTGCATTTGTTTCCTAATGTGGACCTGTCACTTATTTGGTAAAAAAAAAAAAATAAGAGAGAGAGACTCTGGAATACTAAGATGAAAAAAGAGCTATAATACATAACATTGCATGTGCAAGTTTAAAACAGCATCGCAAAGTACCTTTTTTGAAGAGTGATCTGCTGAATGATCTCTCGAGATGTGTTGCCTCACTCTTTGAGTGGTCGGTTGTTAACAAGTAACTATACAGGAAGTGATAGGTAGTACTACATTAACACTGAGCTTAATGCTACTAAATAATATG
>JAUZSZ010000079.1:17632461-17643793 GCA_034780575.1 Labeobarbus marequensis | reverse complement strand
TGCATTTCGTTGCCTTGTACCTGTACTTGTGTAATGACAATAAAGTTGAATCTAATCTAATCTAATCTAATCTAAATGCAATACTGCATCATGCTGCTTTTGACAGAGTCATAACAATCGTCATACTTGGCTGCACACAAGAATGAACAGTCACTGTATAGGAAGTTATACATGGTTAAATATATGCAAAGATTACAAGAGTAATATCAATTCTGTATGCAAATAGGTAGCATGAAAGATGAAGTTCAAATCAGTATCTCTGTTGGAAATCATTGTTAAAGTTAATCTTAAATTTTTTCAAGTTAAACTGTTTTGTCTTATATTTTTTCCCCAAATGTCCCCTTCACAGGACCAGGCATCCTTTCTCAGAGTGCTTTGCAGCTCAGTAATCAAGAGGGCACCTTTCCCTATCCAGTCAGTTACCATAGCAACCAGACCCTGGCCCTCGGCGACCTGTCGGCCTCCCAGCCTCCTCGCAGTGGTCAGGTGGGAGGAGCGTTACATAGCTATAATCAGGTGGGGATTCATCTCTTTGTAAAAACTACAATTTTGACCCTCTTGTCTTAAACCGTGTGAATTGTACCCTTTTGTTATGAGAAAACCCTCTGGGGGGAATTCACTAAGTAGTGCGTCTGCTAATAACGCTGTTTATGTACATGCATTGCCTTAATATTTTTACTGTTCTTTTTTTCAGTCATGGCTTTTGCCTTATTAAAATCATCTATAAATCTAAATGCATCTCATTTTAGTTGAGAGATTTGACAAATCAAATATATTAAATAATATTTTATATATAAAACATAACACTGCAAGATACTAAAAATGCATTGACAATGTTTTTTAATGTTTTTGTTATTTTTGACATGCGAAAAAAAGCTTGTTCCGCATCTTAATTCATGGCCATGTTTTATTTATTTGTTCCCTCAAAATTTTTCGTAATTTAGTTAATTTGTGGCCACAATGTCTGTTAGAGTACAAATTAGTACCACAATTGAACTAAAACAATGCAACAAATTAATAAGTTGTTTTTCCCCCACATATAATACAGGCTGTGCATATTTTAACATCAACTTTTAACTAAAACAAGAAAAAATATTGTCATAAAAATATTGCTGTGTTATTTTTATCTTGTCAAATTTTCGTCTATATTATGATTTAATTAAAATTGTTTAATTGTGATCATGGTGTACATTGTTGACAAAATCAAAAAGCCCTTTCGTTGAAAAGAATAACACTGTTGCGGAATTCAAATTTGTGATGCAAATGAGGTTAAAGTGTTGCGCAACAATAATTGCGCAATCTTAACTGAGCCTAAATTAAATAGAAAGGATCCTTGTTTGCACTGAAAAGTATGACAGTGACTTAAATCTTCATTTGCATTTAAACTGGACTATAAACTGTTGCTGCACTGAATTACCAGTTGCAAAAAGTGGCGCAAGAGTTTAATGAATTCACCCCGTTTTCCCTTGAAAATATCATGTCGGTCACCATCACTTAGCTCACAGCTTCTAGAAGAGTGAAATTTTAGCTCTTTACATGTCACTTACCTCCAGGTGACGTCTAATCGTGTTGCCCAGCTGGCTGCCAGAGAGACAGCCGCCCGGGCCCATTCTCGAGACTCCTTTGCCCAGAGTCATGGCAGTGCATTCCACATGCCTGACGATCAGCCAGCAGCCCCTGTAAACTATTCCTGCTCCACTCTACCAGCCCAGCGAGTGAGCTCTCCCTTTTCCATGCAGGCTTTGGGCTCCCCATCCAAACTGCAGAGGCTGGGCTCAGCCTCCGACATGCCCAGCTACGCCACTTTGGCGCGGGTCTCGTCGCCCAAGCAGTCCCCGAGCCGGCTGGCCAAGTCCTACAGCACCAGCTCTCCCATCAACATGGCGGCGGGAGGAGGGTCGTCCTCTTCACCGCTGCACATGGCCGGACCGGGCAATGCCTCCAGCTCGTCTCCACTACACCAGCTCAGCGCTGCAGTGGGAAGCTATGCCACTCTGTCCCCCACCAAGCGTATGCTCCACACCACCGATCAATACAAGATCTCTCACGATCTGTACGCCAACGCCACCCTCCAGAGACCCGGTAGTCTGGCAGGTCAGTGCCATTTGCGGGATACAGCCTTTCCGTTTGGTAGCATCACCATCAAAATCACATAAGCACTGGTCATTTTCACACTTCATCATCAGACAGATGGATCAGAATTTGACACTGTTGTTTCCAAGTGTATTTATAGCATTTTTGTTCTGGTTAATGGTGCTTGAGAATCTGCATTTGTCCATGATGTAGGTTCCAGGGGTTCGTACAGCAGTCAGCACAGTCACCTGGGCTCGGAGCTCAGACCCCTGCAGTCTCCTGAGCACCACATCGACCCCATTTATGAGGATAGAGTCTATCAGAAAGCCCCCCTGAGGAACTTCAACCAAGGCCAGGGTAAGATAGAAGACATCAGGTTCTTTAACAATTTAATGTCAACAACAAAATTGTCTCATCTAGAACACCGTGGCTCTGGTACAGGTGCGTTTATGAAATAAAAGGCTTGTTTCGGCTTTCTTTTTGTTCAAAATAGAAATGTTTTCCCAAGTGCCCAAATAATAGCAGTGAGCCGCTAGACATCATCACTTTAACTTTATCAGATTGTATCAAATTTTTGCTTTTAAGGTTTTAAAGTCAATTTACTTCCGTTCACGTTTTGAGCTGAATATAATATATCATTACAACTAATTCATGGTGCTTTATGGCATGTCTAGACGCCTTTTAAAAAATGTCTTGCCTAAAAAACAGTGTAATCTATATAAAAGCACAGGCCTCTTTACACTTACATTACATTTTTGCAGGCTAATGGATGTGCTTTTCAGGGTTTCTGCTTATACAGCCATAAAAAGCATGTATATCCTGTAGGTTAAAAGGACAGTTCAGTCAAAAATCAGTTACTTGGTTACTCAAACCCATGTCATTCCAAACCTGTATGACTTTCTTTCTTTTGTGGAAATATTTTGAAAAGTGTCGCAATGGGTTTTTTTGTTCATGCAAAAGGTCAGTGGTGTCCAATGTTGGACCCAAGCATAGCTTCTTTTAGGTTCCACAAGATGAAAGAAAGTCATACAGGTTTAGAACGACATGAGGGTGAGTAAATGATGACAGGATTTGACATTTTGGGTGAACTATCCCTTAACCCTTTGCATCCAAACTTTCCACCTGGCTTTTATTGAAAGTCAACATCAAATGCTATTCACAATTCATTGTGCCTCCATAATCTAATGTATGACCTACTGTTTTATTAGGGTTAGAGCTAAACTCTGTAGGAATATGTATCTCGCGAGCCAGATTTGAGGATCCCTGGCCTAATGTATTTCTGGGTCAAACCAGATATTGCTTATGATATGGGATTGTTTATGGAATTAGAATCGATTGGATTGTGAAAATTGGATGTTACATACCAAAATGGAGTCAGATGCTTGAAGGGGAAACATTGAAAATTAGTTACATAAAAAAATTGACATTTTTAAAAGGGTCCCATCAAGAAAAGTTTCATAATTTCTGTCATACTGTATTAAAGTATTTTTTTACCAATTTGTATGCTGTCAGAGTTTATTTATTGCTTGGCATTGTGTTTTAAACTATCCTGTTCTGACATGGCATAAAAAAATAAACATATGAACATTTAAAAGAAGTGTATTTGGAATAATAAAAAATAAAATCGTGCATACCAGGCTTGTGCAATAAAAAGTAAATGTTCGTGTTGATTTTAAAGCGGGAATGTTTCCAGCACGGCTGAGCACCAGTCAGCTGGAAAACTCTACCGTCAGGATGAACAGCCCTCAGTGGTGGTTTCTGGGTAGCTATTCAAATCTGAACAAAAGCAGGCCAGAGAGAAAAAAACTGTTTTGCATTCACACTCAGACAAGCTAATAAAGCACCTACTGAAGAGCTATCATTATGGGTCAGTTTGTTATTTTGATGGTTTAACATGATTTCTGTTCTGTTTTGCTCCTCCTGTCCTCCTTCTCCTCTCTTACGACTGAAATACCTGGTCAACATGTAATGTTTTTCACCCTTTACTGCACCCAAAGATCCAAAGAACCGCTTTTGTGACCAGGTCCTGAACTTTCTGCTCTGTCCCTATTCTCCTGTTGTAGCCCCTTCCTCTCCTGGTGTTGACTCCATACCCTTGCAGCGCACAGGAAGCCAGAATGCCACAGGAACGTTCCCCCGTGCCGGCTACGCCACTGGCCCTGGTGCCTCCACCGCCGACTATGCCAACCCCTACCGTACACTACAGTTCTGCCCCTCCACAGACTCTCCCTACAGCAAATCTGGACCTGCTCTGCCTCCGGAGGCAACGCTGGTCAGGTCGCCCTCTGTGGACAGCATCCAGAAGGACCCCAGGTGAGTTCTTCCACTCTCTAATGCATCTTGAAAGAACTGCATATGGAGATCTCACCCTGTTAGTAAGGATTAGAGCCGAACTGACATGCTGTGTGATTAACAAATCAAATAGAACTTCACACGCACAAGTTGTCAATTAAGACACTGTAGGGGAGAGTGGGGTAAGCTGTGCCACTGTTTAATTTTATTTGTCCTTAGGCAAAGAAGAAATTAGAACTAATATGGATAATTATATCTCAGGATGTCTGATGTCAGCTGAATACAGAAGAAAGCCATCTATAACACAGGGTCATAGAAATATGACTTCTCAAAAAATAAAAACAATCCAATTCCAACTTCTCATTTTTCTGCATTTTTTGTAAACTACTAAAGACAGATGTCAGTACATATTGGAATGAAGTTCATTTTCAACATTTTATAATCAGAATAATATTTCTTGCATTTTTAAGCTGACACAACTTACCTCGATGCATCTGACACACTTTAACCCACAGATACGCTATCATTCAGAGGTTTGGGGGTCAGTATGTTTTTTTTAATGGTTTTTAAAGAAATCTGTTATGCTCATATATTTTGAAACATTATTTAAATTTAAAATAACTTTTTTTTTTTTTTCAAAGGAAATGTTTGTTATTATCAGTGTTTAAAACGTTTTTTTGTGGAAACTGCAATAAATTTTTTTCAGGATTCTTTGATGAATAGAAAACTCAAAAGAACTGCATTTATTTGATGTAGACATCTTTTGTTACATTCTAAAAATCTTTACTGTCTCTTTTGATCAATTTAATGCATCCTTGCTGCATAAAAGTAATGATATAAAATAAAAAATCTTACCCCAAGCTTTTGAACAGTGGTGTACATACATTTCTTTGCCAAAAACAAATGTAGTTAAATTCACCAATATGAGATATATTTTATGATATCAGTGTAGATAATGAAAATGCTGTCTCATCACCTGTACATGTTGGATTTTTTCTAAATTTATGGTCACAATTGTGCAGTCAGGGCACATCTTACTTCACTCTCCGCTTCATCATGAATCAGACTTCGCATGGTCACTTCCTGTAGCACCTTAGGTTGCCTGTGTACACATACAAAATCACAAAAAGATATTACACATTTGTTGCCATTGTAAACATTCTTCAGGAATGATAGCACATGATTTTATGGATTATATAGGTAGTCAGTTTCATCCTTCTCACTCAGTCTTTATATTGGTATTAAGCATATTTTTGGTTTTATCGTGTGACATTAATTTGATGTGCTGAGAGGCCATTGACGATCATCTCTTGTGAGCGTATTATAGGACTTTCTCTTTTTTTGTTTGCTTGCTTTTTCTGCTTATTTGACCTTGTTTTGATTTTTTGTTTGTTTTTTTGTTTTTCTTGTCATCCCTTCTGTTGACTCCTCATGCTTTTGTTTCTCTCCCATGTCTTTTCACTGCTAGTGGCTATGGTGGAGATGGTATGACATGTGATGCATTGCATTTACTGGCTGCAAACAAATGCACAGATATGCACAGACAATTTCATACTGTTACAGACATGTCAAAGTCGTCTTTTATCTTTGGTTAACTAATAGTGTTTGGTATATTAAAGGGTGGGTCTGGCAACAATACCGGCCACAGTTCATTACCAAAATCCTTGTAATGATACACAAAACATCATTTTTAAACGTGAAGGTCATTTATAGCAAAATATTGTAATGTGTATAGACAAAGCACTGCATTATTTATAACTCCTTGCACCTCCTTTGAAGAAAAAGGAATGTATAGATTAGGGGTTTTCAAACGTTTTGAATGTCATCAAGGACTCGTAATAGGATTATCTCCGTCTTAAAATATAAAGTGGCTATATATTTTCATGTAAGGACCCATTTATTCTATTTGAAATATTTGTAAAGAAGTATTAGTTCTATTGTACAAGAAAAATGTCTAAAATTAAATAATTAAATAATTAGTTTTTATATTGTCAGTGTGAAGCCAAAACAGTTGTAGAGTTGGCAGCATTTTTTCTACTCACTGTTAATGCAAGATGTATAAACAATACATTTTGTGATTAATCTGAATTTCCGATCAATATTTAGAAACTGAATGAAAAGTAATAATGTCCAATTTAATAATTGTGTTATTTATTCTGCGAAACATTTAAATACTGTCATAAGCTAACTGAAGTTTGAAAACCCCTGATAATTCTTGAGAAATGTACTGCTTTTCTAAAAGTAGAATGCAGAAGACTTCTTACCATATATCAGTGCTTGCACTGTCTGGAAATGTGAAAGTTGATCTCACCCACAAAAAACTGTTATAGTTTTTAATGTCTAGTTCACACTGCAGCGATATGGATGGGAGTTCTTTTCCATTATGTGAGACCCCTCTTTAATAAAAACCAACAAAGCAACAAATAAACTTTGAAGTGCATGATTAGAGTCAAATGCAAGTGTGTAATATGTTCATGCAGCAGCAAGAAGACAACTAAACATAAATACATTCTTTTTTAATGTCAAATCCCTTTGTGCTAGACACCTACCCTGTCTCTCTCTCTGCCTGTCTCCTGATAGGTACGACCCTGAATTCCTTGTCTGGAATCAAAATCAAGCCGAGCAAAGAATGACAAAGTAATCCAACATTTATTTACATTTCTACTCCTCATCTACAAAAGCACTGTTCTCCTCTCTACTCAACATCATATGTTAGGGCAGCATGACTGTGTTGAGACAAGCTATACTTTACAGAATATGTCAGAAAATGTTTTTTTTATGGATTTCCGCATTTCATTTACAAGAAGAGCACTAGCCTTTGATTCATCCATAGAAAGGTTCATTTGTGGTCAAGTCCAAAGTCATTTTTGATTGATCATATTAATGATAGAAATTAGTCATAGTTACACAAAGAGCAGGTGTTCAGATCTGTGTTGGTTTTTCTAGGAGTGTTACTTCATAGGAGACCAGAGTTTGTTCATTCCTGCAAAGCATCACATTGTGTGCGTGCGTGTGTGTGTATTTTTGTATCTCCTGTTGTGTTGTTATTCATTGTTTTATCATTTTATGTTAATGCATGCTTATTATCCTTTTTTATACTTTACTTAACACCATTGTCTTCCTTTCAATGCAAGCAACAGCCATGATTGTGTTGTTGTGTACCACATTTTGCATAATAGAATCATTTTATCGGCAACAAAAGATATTTTAACATGGAGGCTTGTTCAGATTGTCATTTTAAAGTGTATTAAGTGAAACTACACTTTTACCATGGGAACCATGGTTTCTGTCAAAATAGTTAATAATTGTTGTTACTACAATAAAACTGTCAAATGTGTCTGTGGTTACCATTGTAGACGATGCACATATGTTTTATAACTAATAATATGTGTAGCATCATTTACCAAAGATTTATGATCCTCTGCATTGATCAGAATATTACGGACAAGAATTATATCCACCATTGTAAACCATATGCTTGTCAGTGAATTAACAGTACTCCTTTGGTTCTAGAATTATGCTATTAATGTAAGATGTGAGGATTTATTTGCCCATTTTGTGGAAATCAAATTTATGTGACTTTTGTTAAAAAATATTGGAAGCATTTGCCCGCTCAGGCATGTGGAAGCATTAATATAGTCTAATGCTGAGAAGTGCAGTGCAGATTCTCTGATCTGCGCTCTGAGTGGGTGGCTGGAGATGAAGTGGTCACTGAACGTGACAGAGACATTTCCTGACCTCTCTCATTGCAGACGGTTCAAGCCGCCTCTCAGGACCGTTCAAGCATGTGTGTGCTGAATTCACAACACTGCAGACACTATTTCCTAAAGAGGGGGTCAACCGCGGGTCGCACATTCACACCCTGTTAGAGCTCACCGCTCCTGGCTGCACAAATCATATTTATGTGGCCGTTAGCAGCTCTTTGAATCCCCAGTTTCTCTTACGGCTGTCAAAACAGTGTATTAGAGGTTCATTTTATTGTTGGGTGAGAGCTGTCAGAATTAGCCACCTGTAATCTCAAACTGACTGGTGGTTAGTTGCCCCAAACAACTTGATTTACTGAAGTAGAACATGTTGGTCCTAAAGCAATATAACATAACCTTTGATATATTGATATAAATGTTGTTTAGCCCCCTGAGCTTATACCTAAACTCTGATTGGTTGACAGAAATGTTCTGGATGACCAAATAAGGATGTTACAATGAAGAATACCTTGGGAGAATCCTGTTAAAGTTGGTATAAAAAGGAAATTGCAAATCATCTTTTTTTCTCTATTGTGACGTCTTATTGAACGAGAAAAGGGTGACTTGATTTTGTCCATCAGGAATTGGTTGGATCATTGTTGTTTGCTCATTACTGCAATGTCATGTGAGTGACAATTACTGTAGTCAAATGTGACCCTGGACCACAAAACCAGTAATAAGGGTCAATATTTTTGAAATGTTTGTGCTACATCTGAAAGCTGAATAAATAAGCTTTCCATTAATGTATGGTTTGTTATGATAGGATGATATTTGGCTGAGATACAACTATTTGAAAATCTGGAATCTGAGAGTGCAAAAAAATTGAAATATTGAGAAAACGCCTTTAAAGTTGTCAAAATGAAGTCCATAGCAACACATATTACTAATCAGAAATTAAGTTTTGCTATATTTATGGTAGGAAATGTACAAAATATCTTCAAGGAACATGATTTTTACTTAATATCCTAATGATTTGTGGCATAAAAGAAAAATCAATCATTTTGACCCATACAATATACCGTACTGCTGGCTATTGCTATAAATATACCCGTGTATACCCGTATACTTAAGAATTAAGGTTTTATGGTCCAGGGTCACAAATATGTTTCCCGTGCAATCCCCCATCTTCCATTGGTCGGACATGTAGAATCCCACCCAGATCTCACGCCGTTGGTCAGTCCAGTATTGCTGTGTTGTGCAAGTCAGGGATGGGAATGTCAACATTTACTCACCCTCATGTCGTCTCAAACCTGTATTACTTACTTTATTTTATGAGCAAATTTTATTTTATGGTATGTGTTCATAAAATAAAGCTTAAAGGTGTCTAAAGTCGTTTTGGATCCTACTGAATTTCATTGCATGAACAAAACAGTTTTTATGTTCCACAGAAGAAAGAAAGTCATACAAGTTTGGAGCAACATGTTTGTGAGTAAACTTTGGGAGAACTGTCATGACTATCTCTTCAAGGTGGAATAGAAAAATGGCGTTTTAGCATTGCCTTTATCCATGAATCCACAATTCTTGTCTAATCTATTTTGTATGTGCGCAGCCTTTGATTGAGCTGTCACATGTTGTTGTTCCAGCAGTCATTTTCCCGTTTTCTTTCAGACAAAAGCATTCACCAGAATGGAATTGCATGAAGTGCATGTTTCATGTGCATGAAGCTTATTCAGCACTGTGCTCTTGTTTGAATAGGAAAGCCAGGGAGCAAGCCGAGAGGACAGAGGAGCTCTATGCTCATTAGAGTGTTTGTTTTAACAGTCTGCACGCTTCATCGGCTAAGCCACAAGCTAGAGCTGCAGCGATTAAATGGCCTGGTGACTGGTCTTATTTACTCTGTTCAGCATGTGTAAGTTCTCTATTCATCTGCCTGTAATGCCAGAAGCTAGTTGTATGACATACAAACAGGCCTGTAGTGTGGCAGCTTTGTTGGCGCTGTACACACTTTGAACATGTGGCACTTAGCAATGCCACTTCTGTCTATGAGTAAGAAATGAAAAAGAACTGACTAATTGCGTAGCGTTGACCTTATCAATGAAATCACTGCCGAAAATACATGCTGATTCATTTTTTTGTATTTATTTATTTATTTTTTGTCAGTGACTATGGAAATGAGGCACAAAATACTGTTAAATAGTTTTAAATAAGGATGCACAACATCTCATTGTGTCAGTACGTATAAACATATTGCGTCAGCCAATATTGGATATTTATTAAGGTTGCTGTTTCTAAGAGCTGTGTACATTTACGGTAAATTGAGTTTAGTTTATTTGTAGAAATTATTTCAAAAGGGAATATTTATTCTTCATTATTTCTTTAATATTTTATTATTCTTTAATTCTGTGCATTATAATGTTTTGACGCTTATATTTACTGTATAAATGGTAGGAGTACAAACAGTTTTTTTACATACTAATGTACATTTATAGTATTAGTCGTTTATCAGTTACCAGCCATAACATGAAAACAATTGTCATCTTATCATATCAGCCAGAATTTCAATATATACATCATGAAATGCATACTGTTGGTGTACTTTGTATATGTATGCATACATACATATATATAGTTAGTGAATTATTATATTGCAGTATTACATATAAATGAAATATTATTGCATATTAGCAGCCTTAATAAATCCAATATTGGCTGACGCAATATGATACAATATATAATATTTTATATATACGATATAACACTGCACATTGTAATGAATCAGTGACAATGTTTTATGTAGAATTGGTGGAATAAATCCAGATGTAGTAACTTTGGCGATTTAACTGCACTTTAGCTGCACACCAATAAACTGACATTTACTTTTTGAGGAGGATTGGTGTGTATCTCACATAAAGACTATATTAGATTTACCTCTGCTGCATCCCGTTCAAAATATCAGTCCATTAGCTTTATTTCTAATAATCATGCTCAGTCAAGCATCCTGAATGCATAATTTATGATGCTTTTATTTGGCTGTTTTTTATGCCACGCAACATTCAGTGGTCCACAAAGGGCTTCTCCTCTTCTTCCTCTGGCCCCGTGGGTTATTTTGGCTGTTGCGCTGAAACATGAAGCTGGGTTTTGTGTTGTTAATGTTTCTGCTATGGGAATGAAAGATAGGCTCACCTGACTGAACCAGAACAAAAGCCTAAACAAAGACCTGTCACAAACAGGAGAGTTTGTCTCAATCCAGTGAGTGCTCAAATGTTACATCACCTTCTGCTGAA
>JAUZSZ010000079.1:17553127-17563847 GCA_034780575.1 Labeobarbus marequensis | reverse complement strand
GGAATCAACTCCTATGGTGGAGTCTGTACATAAGAGGGTTTGTGAAGTAGTAGTAATCTGGTTCAGGGGATAATGAGGGATTTGAAAATGACAGAAGGTCAGGCAGGCTACGGTGTTGTGCTCAAATCAAAATGATAATTACAGTAAGCAGGAAGCAAAATAAACAAAGAGGGGCATGGTGCAACCTGTGTAATTGGTCTCTGAAGAATATCAAGCTTTCAGAAAGTTTTGCTGACTTAAGCTGCATTAGGAATGTCATTTTTGCTGTACAGAAGTTGCTGGTGTGGAAAATTGTGGAAAAATAAAATGAAAATAAAAAGTTTTAGGAATAAACAGAAGTTTTTGGGCTGAAAATATCCTTTTTTTTGGCTAAACATTAAAAAAAAAAAAAAGTAGAATAGAAATGCTTAAAGTCTACATGTATCACACTTTCCACATGCATCACAGTTTCCACAAAACATTGATAATACACGATATTTCCTGAGCACCAAATCAGCATATTAGAACGAGTTCTGAAGGATCATGTGACACTACAGACTGGAGTAATGGCTGTTGAAAATTCCGCTTTACCATCACAGGCATGAATTACATTTTAAAATATTTTCAAAAAGAAAACAGTCATTTTAAATTGTAAAAATATTTCACAATATTACTGTTTTACTATATTTTTGATCAGAGAAACGCAGCCTTGGTGAAGAGTCTTCTTTCAAAAACATTTTTAAAAATTCCTACCGACCCCAAACGTGTACTTGCCAATGTAATGACTAAAGTAAAAAGAAAGTGTGCTGTAATATTAATTTTTTAATCATTTAATTTTAGTTATACAATTTTACTAGTGAATCACTATTGTTTATTCTAAATCCATTCAGAAGAAAAGTGATGTAATGTCACATAAATATTATACCTCATTAGGTGGTCCTGCTGCATTAGCAGGTTGCTGCTGGTTCTGCTCCAACCATAATGGGGCTCCACCATGAACAATCTGCTCCCGCAGCCACACCAGACTGATGAAGGCGCAGAGGGTGCAGGTCACCACAAAGCAGCCCTGCAGGCAGTCGGCCAGCAAGTTCTCCCTGCAGAAGATGAACATTCACTGGTCATCACTTCTGAAATATCCATCCATTACTATTCACCACGCAACTATGTCCACGGCTAAACCCGAGACCGCAGTGAGGATTGAAATAACCCACCATGCTCAGAGTTCACAATGAGCCAATCCGCAATGCAAATGAATATTTTAAGGACAAAACTTAAGAGCTTTCCTGTGTGGTACGTACGTGGAGAGCATGTCTAACGGCAGAGTCAGGAGGGAGCTTACGGATCCAGTGAACAGACACTTATAGATACGACCTACAGGAATAGGAGAACATTATGTGAGTAACATAGCATACAATGCACAACATGGTGATAAAGACAGTGTACTACTCACAGCGTACCAGACTGTGACCTCTGGGCATCACTTACATGCTGTTAGAGGTACAACCCCCAGCCAAGCGAAGGCAACAAGCGTGTAATGAAACCAGTATCGGATAGCCGTGCCTATACTGGTGACCAGTCCTGCGAAAATGTCCTGCACTGGGAGCCGTGAAGGCATGTCTGGAGAGTAAACTGAAAGCAAAAGAAGATTTTTAATGCATTTTATTTTACAATAGTAGATTGCTCTTCCCAATTGGAAGTGTATCATACAGTACTGAAAATTAGAAATTTATATTAGATTAGAAATTTAATTTAGTTCAAATTTAAGATGCTCATAATCCTTTGCAAACTATTTAAACAAATTAATAAGATTAGTGGGTTTTTTCAAAGACTTTCAATAAATATCTTACTCTTCAATAAAGATCATAGCATTCAAAAGCATAACTCTACAAACAGAAATATAGAAGAGGCGTCTTAAAAAATATCAGTGCCTTTGTTCTGTCTCAAGATGCACCCTAGTAATGTTGAATTTCCTAATTGAACTATGGCCTAATCCTGGCTTAGTCTAAGCCCTGTCTGTGAAACCGGGCCTGAGAATCAAAACAACAGTTATTGTCCACATAAACACACATAGCACCATTTAAGAGCAAACAAAATGTTAACAAGGATGCAGTGCTTGTATCTAATCACATGTATCTAATTGTCTAAATGCATCACTTAAGAATATTAGGGAATTTTTTTTTTTTCTGATGAACATCGTGATCTTAAAATCTTAAAATAATTATTTAAAAATATAATAATTTTTCTTCTACTATTTTAAGATTACTATAGCAAAATAAAAAATATTACAGAATATATATATATATATATATATATATATTACTACTGCAGCATTCCAATGTAAAATATTACAACTGTAAATTACAATATTAATATTTGTGGCTGTCATAATTCCTTCATTCTCATTAAACTGAATATTAAACAAAGTTTTTATTTTGGTAGAAAACCACAGAGAGCCCTTTAATATTCTCTTTTGTTGACAACAGCTGGTATATAAGTGCTTCTAATAAGTTTGAGAAGATGGTTGGTGCATGTTCCATACCCAAATGTATGTTATAATGACCCAAACTCAAAGCGCATGCATAGGGGATTTCGTCTGGAGTAGCATTAACTGAGAAGTGAGAACCGAGCCTTTTTTAAACACTCTGAAAACACAGGCTCATGAGCTGCTCATGTGTACAAGAACACAGTGCTGCGCTTCACTCCAAAACATGCGTCGCACAAAGTTATTTAATTCAATCACAGGCTTCATGATTTAATAATCTCACTAAGCCATTTTGTGATTTTGGTGCTTTTATTTAAACTTGTCATTCTATGATAAGAAATACATTAAGTTCCCACAGAAAACTGGAAGTAATGCTTTCCAAAGGGCTTGTGTTTACATACCTAGCAAAGCTTTTGAAAAACAAAAGCCAAAACTAAATCAGAACACTTTCATTGTAGTAAAGCCATGCAACAACTTACTCTGGGTGTAAAAACCTTTTTCCACCTCAGCAAAGAGCAGCTACGTCAGACAACATGAGTGCAGTGCTTTTACGTCACATGATCAACCCATAGAACCCTATCGCTCTGAAGCACACAATCGCTGCTATTGAACAGGCCATTCGAGGCTGTTGTGACTCTATATAGCCGTTCGTGGCTTTACCTCCCCTGAAGAATGTAATGAGAGTGGGTTACTTACTTGGCGTGAAAGCAAATCTGTGCTTGCATAATTCGCAGTACTCTTTTCTGCTGTGTTTAAGCCACTGCACCAAGCTGTGAAAACACAAGAGGGGGAAGGAAGCGGGTGTGAGGATGATGATCTGACTTGTGTGAAAAAGCACTGAAATTCCTGCTTCGTTTCCCATTTTCAGAAGGAAGAATAATAACAGCTGGAACTGTTACACTGAGGAGGACCCCTAAGCTCAAAAGTTACAGCTAGTCGGTTAGTCAAATGGGTGTTGCTGACGCTTTCCATTCAGTAACTAAAAAGAGCAAAAAAAAAACTGGACACAAAGCCTTACAAAAACAACTGGCCCCAATGGAAAGGTTAACCCAGATCTACCGACAGACATTAAGTTCTATAAAATGACAAATTAGCCGATTTAGGGTATTACAGAAATGTGCAATACAACCAAAACACTATTTTCTTTTTTATTTACGATCTTCTTTTGCCAAAGCAATACACACTACCATTCAAAAAGTTGTGGTCAGTTACCTTTGAAATTAATATTTTTATTCAGCAAAGATGCATTCAACTGTCTGGTTGAAAACTAACAGTAAAAACAGTTATAACAATTTTTTTTTCAAATACATGTTATTCTTATAACATTCTTTTCATCAAAGCACCCTGAAAAAGAGTTTCCACAACTGTTTTCAACATTGATATCATGCATCATGCAACACGAAAGGCTTGAATAATAGAATTTTCTGAAAATTCAAATCTCAGGCCTACATTACAATTTTAAACATTAAACAGTTTATTTAAAGGATAATAATATTTCACAGTATAACACAGTTTTCACTTTGTTTCCGATCACATAAATGAATAAATGCAGCCTTGGTGAGCATAAGAGACTTCTTTCAAAAACTTTTTAGGAATGTTATCGACCCCAAACTTTTGAACAGTACTGTATCGACCAGACTTCCACTAAATCATCTTAACTATGCTTAATGCCTGCACTTGTTGACTTGTGAGCTTACTAACGAACAGCAAGGCCTTTGTCAGATCAGATCATATTCTTGTTTGTCAGAGCTTAGAACTCCTTCTTACATTGCAAACTGGTTTCCCATTTCACGCTGTCCCATTTTTTGCCATTACTGACTCATCTTGAGTGAGACACCTAGAATTATTACTGCAGGACACCAGGCTCAGTGTGTTTACCTGCTTAAATTACATCCTCTGAATTTTATAGCAGGCACAATAAACTAATAATAAAGTGCCTTTAGACATGAGCCAGCTGTCATCATTGAATGTTACTTCTAACGTCTCAAAGCATCTTATAAAACAGTATAAAAACTTTATCGTACAGGGAATTTGTCACTGAACAAATCTCTTACCATTCTTGGTGGATGAACTTAATACTTCCAGTACACACGCAGGGATGGTAGAGGGGTTTGTCCTGCGTTCCCTCAGATCGACACACCCTACATATATCAGCTGCAAGAAAAGATGGGCAAAATAAGCATTTAAAACCGATATGTGCAGAACACATTAAATTACATGAGAATAAACTGGATATGAGTGTTGCAACTGTACCTGCCAAAAAAATTAAAGAATATGAGTTATGAAATTATACTTAATACGTTTTATGTTTTTCAATTTATACTGATGAAAAATAAAAGGGTAAATACATGCAAGATTATTGCTTGATATCTTGGCAATCAATTTCCTGGTCATCTTAGCCCTCTTGCTCTAACAACAGTATAAACTTTAACTAGATAATAATGAATAACATGAGAGACAACTATCATTCCAGCACACATTTCAGACAGTGTTTTAAATATGGCATACGTGATTTGACTGATATACTACGTTTCCTTTATTTCATCATATGTCAGGTGCGTTTACACCTGGCCAAAATACACAAACCATTCGACGTGAGTTACACGTTATGATAATGGATAAAACTACTTTAACATGACTAGTGTGCTTTTAACAATTTCCATAACGTCCTTTAAAGTAAAAATCAAGTTCAAATTCATATTATTTGGACGTGCTTGGAGGATGACAGCTGTACTGAAGACCAAGCTGACAGGGAAACATTTAGCTCGTTAGCTTGCTAAGGCCACATCAGAAACAGATGCATATTTGGTTGCGCGCCCCGGCTAAATTATCATATAATGCTAAACATACTTTTGTCAAAGCGCATTTAAAAAGCAACAACATGGAAATAGACAGCAGCCACAATGCCTCCGTGTCTAAACAGCTTACCTTCTTCGGCAGCGTCCATCTTGTACGGTGACGCACTGTCCTCTTTACAGTCAACACATAACACACACACACACACACACACACCGCGGAACAAAACACAATATCAGCTCACAACTACGCTAAAATATAACATGACGAAATCGATCCAAGCATGAACGCCGCATAACCCCAGACCCGACCCCTTTTTCCGTGTAGTGCTCACGGATAGCGCTGATCAAGCTGCTTGTTAATCGACTATATTCCTGCTCGGCTGAACATGTTTGCGGCCTCTGGATCCGAGTGTGCTACTACGGTTTCGATTTACGGCAGAACAGCGCGCATGCGCAGAGGACGCGACACTTTCTGGCGCTTTCCGGCGGTGACTGCGCTGGATTGTAGATGCATGAATTGATGTGACTACAGCTCGATGCATCATGTTAGCAATTTTTTTTAACGATCTAATCATTATTTTTTAAAAATCAAGAATAGAATAACAACAATGCATCATGGTATATATTAATTTACTATGAAAGGCACAATGCTAGCATTAAATACTGGAGGCAGTTTTTGTGGTGTGCATGTATGTTAAGGGGGAATCTTGTTACACCTAGGCATGTGCAAATACACATACACACCTCTTCCTATTGACTTTTTATTGGCCTCATGTTTTGTAGTTAACATTTTGTATGAGGATATGGTCCCCACAATGCAAATAAGTTTATTTTGTGGTGTGTAAGGCTCTGAAAAGCTTTGAGTTTTTTTGTTTTGTTTTTGTTTTAAGGTTCAAATATGCACACATTTTTTATCAGTATGAGATATAATTTTTATAAAAAATGTGACATATTAATACTTAGTCAATCAACTTTTTCCAGGAATAATGTTGGATTATTTACATAAGTTATATATTCTACCCTATGAGTACTAAAGATGTACTTTTACTTAATAAAAAATAAATATACTGGAGAAGCTTTAAGGCCTGTTCACACCAAGGATGATAACTATAAAGATAACGATAGGTCTAAAAATCTTGCTCAGCTGTAACGATAAAGGCTCAGAGAGAAATGATATCATTGCAATAACTTTCAGAATGATTTTTTCCAGCTAATGAACAATAAAAAATATGGACACACAATCAGAATCAATCCTGCTATAACAAGCTCGAGAATTTAAAGTGGCAGACAAGAGTGCACTTAGAATAAACAGATGATATCGTACGCTGGTATATGCTAATATAGTTATCTTTATAGTTATTGTTCTTGGTGTGAACAGGTCTTTAAACAAGAACATAAAATATTGTCATCAGGATATGATCACTCCACATTTCTGAGAAAATATACATAAAACCTTTTTCTTTGTCATATAATAGAAATGCAGAAAAAAACAAACTCATTCTTATTTTCTTTACTAAAGAGCAGGGATATTTAATTAGGAGCAGAAGTCAGTCAAATTAGGCTATGTTTTTCAAGCTTAAATGAGAGAGACAAAATGTGTTGTCAATATTATAAAGAAAGAAATGTTTCTTTAAAGAAACTTAGTTTGTCATTAGTTCTTGTCTTTCACTGTCTTTATCATTTCTGATGGGAGGTTTGAATGTCTTGGCATTATAAACCCAAACAGTATCAGTTCCCTCTCCAGCAACATCATCGGGAGTCCAAGTGGGAAATGGAAATCGACAAGCTACTACTTTGGCTGAACTCTGGAGCTCTGTTTGGAGCTTGACTTCAAGCTGCTCCATCTGTGGAGAAAACAACAATAATGTCTGTCAGAATGTAAAAATATTGAATGTACATGTTAGGGATGTCACAATTCTCAATATAATACTGAACCGTTCGGTACGACATCCACGGTTCAATAGGCGCTTGTGAATTGCGGCGAGTGTTTATTGTCCTTACATTTCATCATTCAAAACATTTAACGTTATATCATCTTTTTATTCAGTTCCAGCAATAGCAATGCCTTTATCTACTAGGGATTTCCTGGAACGTCATCAGTGTGTCTTCTATGATGCATGGGCGAATTCCAAACAGAAGTGAGCATCCCTATGCCCTACTCCCTTCGAAGAGCAAAGCCCTTTGAAGTGTGTTCTTTTGGGGTGGTTCTTTTGGGTGTAGGGCATTACTGTCTCATGTAAGCATTTGGAACTCCCTTGGCAAAGGGAATGACTGACCAAACGTTACCTTGACAACGCTGTGCGTGCGAGCAGCATTCAGCACTCCATAAGTTGTTGCAAATAAATATTTCTTCTTATTATTATTATTTTATTTAAATATTGTCTCACTGTGTCTTACTTACTATTAAACTTTTTCAAACTAAACATGCTTAAACTTGCTCACACTACAGTCTTAAATCATATTTCTATCAAAAAATGTTTTGCATCAAATTAAAATAAAGACAAATTTAATCAGCTTTTTCTACTTACATTTGTATGTGAAGTCGAAATTAACCCCAACTTTGCTTTAAAATGCTTCGCAAGAGCTCCTAACTGAAGATCACATGATCACAAACGGAAATCACTTCCGTGAAGTGACCATGGCATGTTCCCTTTGCCAACGGACTTCTGGAAGGGTCCTTCGTGAAGGGATTCAGTTGCTCACTTTCATTTGGAACGTCCCTAATAGGATCCCCTTCCCGAAGTGCCCTTGAAGGGAGCAAAAAAGTCATTTGGAATTCGCCCCACATGTGGATTTTCTGCACGAGGGTGCCCTCTGGCATCCAGTATTAATGAAACACACATTACGTTAGCGCTCAATAATGGCCAATCCATCCTATTTTGGGTAAAAATTGGAAAAATAATACCTCTCTCAAAAGAAATGTTAAGCAGACATATAATACCCACGCCTTATTCCAGTGTACAGAGATTTACAGGACTTTTTTGTTTTCAATTTGTTGCAAAAAATAAAAAATAAATAAAACACTCTGATGTGCCAATCCGAAAACCTTGGTTAAAAACCAAGGTGCGTATTGAACTGTGGACTAACTGTATTGTTGCATCCCTAGTACGTGTATGTACATATAAAATTAGCCAGAAGATCTTACCATTTGAGGCACCCCAAAGATGACCACATTTGAGTACTCTGAAAAACTGACCTATGAAAGAAAACAGTTTAAGTGACAAATGACACTTCTAACACATGTGGCACGATTACATACAGATTGTATTGTTCTAAATACTTAATAATTTAGATCCACATTTAGGTTATGATTGACCTGTCCTCACCTTCCAAATGTCAGAAATATAAAAAGACGTGTTGTGATGAACACCTTCTCTCCAGGCTTTGTAACGGGAGTACCAGACCAGCCATGGGTTCAGCTCAAAGCCAACTGCCTTGAAACCACTTTTTGCTGCAGCGATAACCTAGACCAAACCAGATACACAGAGGAACAAGATTTTTAGGACTATTAACAGATTAACAAACTGTGATCATCTAACATCAATAATGTTATACAGTTTGCATACAGTACATATTGTAATACTGATATATACCATAGTACTGAATAATTTTTATTCATATACTGTGGTATTTACATGCTACTGTTTGTTAGTGCAAAATTCAAATCTTTATCCGAAGCTTTGAAATAGAACATAAAATATTCTTATGAAGATATGATCAAATGAAGAAAATTTATAAAAGTATTTTCTTTGTCATATAATAAAAATGCAAATAAATAAATAAACACATACATGAATTCTTATTTTCTTTACTAAAACAAATGGATATAAAAAAAGTCAAAATCAAGAAACTCACTATCCTTCCATCTCCGCTGCCGATATCCACCAGAGACCCTGATCTAGTTTTCAAAACCTTAAGAACGTTTTCAATTTGTGTCCTTGTTGCAGGTACAAATGGCAGGCAAACTTTCCTCAGTGCTGGTGCAACAAACGGTCCAGTCACTGCATACAGAGCGACTAATGACCCTCCGACGACACAAGTTGCAATAATACCGAGTCGTTTTTTAAAAGCACCTTCACCAGCTGATCCCTGCTTACAGGTCTCTGTGGAGGGATTTGATTCTGTGCCAAAATCAGACATCCTGACATGAAATCAGCGGGACTCATCAACTAACCTCCTCACTGACTGCCCACACAGCACGCAGCTTTTGACAGATTTGCAATTAAAGTCGGTCAGATATTTAAGCAATGAACAAAACATTTAAATAAATTAACGGCATAATCCTGTCAATATACCCTCTGTGTATTCTATAGATATATTATAAAACAACCACAGAACCTTTACATTATTTCACGAGACGAGAATCACGGAGAATCGGTGCATCTCCTTATTTGTCCGACGACAGGCTGAAGCATCATTAGTTCCGCTCTCTGTCACTTACTACAAAAGAACATACAAATACTATTAATTCATGAGATAATGAAAATGAAGACTTGAAGAAACCTAACGAATTGTGGGTTCAGGATTTATAGCCTGTTAATTAACAGCCATTTTATATGGCTATTTTTAAATAGTGGTGAAAGTTTATTCCCTGCAATTACTTTGATTTACCAGAGGGAGGCACTATTATGCGGATGTACTCACAAACCCTAATGTGTGCGCTGTTTTTCATCTTAAAATGACAATTGTGATGAAAACAGTACTTTAAAATGTTATTATGACGAGGTTGGCAATATTAGAAAAGTTCATATGCCTGCAACCACTCTAAAATGTTACCAATAACCAAAGAAAAAAGGAGGCATCCAGTGGAAAGGCACATTTTAAAGACGGTTTTTGTTCTACATGACATTTTATAATAAAAATGCAGGCAGCATAACAACTGTACTTGTTTGTAATTTTATCAATAATGGGATATGGGAATGAAAACTGGACCAACAAAGTATAAAAGAAGTACAAATGTTCTCACATAGGCATAAAAGCAATGAAAATACAAATAAATTAAGTCACAATTAAAACACAATTAAATTAAACCACAGCTCAAGGAAAGAGAGAAGCCTGTCCCACATTACAAAACACAAAGGTGAAAATAGCCATAGCAGTAATGACATGTTTTATGTAATGTTTTAAATAATACCCACACCAAAATCATGAATCAAAATATTTACATCAAACATATGCAGTGATTGAGTGTCCTAATATCATTTCTCAATATTAGAATTAAAACAAATGTGCATAACAGTTATCAAATTACATGGACTAGACAGCCTAGGACTAGTCATATACAAAACAGGAAAAGAAAACTGACAGGAATACAGTGTTAAGGTTCACATATCCATTTAATGCACCCATGTTTTTGATCCATAATCCTTTATGGATACAAAACAGTGAAAATGGAGTGACTAGACAAGGAAATTTTGTCTGTCAACAAACATAATAAACAAGTGCATGACTATTACAAATA
>JAUZSZ010000079.1:17519984-17537081 GCA_034780575.1 Labeobarbus marequensis | reverse complement strand
AACATGAAAAAAATTCAAACCCTTTCATTTTTTTTAACGTTTTATGTTGCAGCTTATATATATATATATATATATATATATATATATATATATATATATATAAACCATAGCACAACTGTTTTCAACATGGATAATAAGAAATTGTTCTTCTGAAAAATCATGTGACACTGAAGACTGGAGTAATGGCTGCTGTAAATTAAGCTTTGCCATAACAGGAACAAATTACATTTTAATATATATAAAAATAGCATTGGTGAGCATAATTCTCTGCTAATTCTAATGTTTTATGCACACATACAGACAAACACTGTATCTTTAAATTAAGAACATTTTTTCCAAAGGAACTTTACTGTCAATTTGAGATCTTATACAGTGTAAAATGGTAAAAATAATAATAATAATAAAAATTCTAATCACAAGGTTTTCTGATGTGTTTGCAAAATGCATATTAAATAAAAGTGTCTATGAAATAAGCAGAAGAATAGGGGTCAAAATATAATTTATTGAGGAATTTTCAAAGAACAGACTAGGAAACTGATCAGACCCCTATGATAAACATAAACAATTTCAGATGTACTAAAATACTAAAATTGCATCTAAAGACACAGAAATAGTTCCATCTTGGTAATAAACATTCTTAGTAATAAAAATGTATATTATGAATTTGAAGGTGTCATATTTCAGACCCTCACAGGGAACCAATCCGATTCTTATCCAGCAGGAGTTAATTAAGGATAAGATGCTGAGTCACTGAACGCTGCTCTATTCCAGTGAGTTCCTCCTTCATTTCTCGTACTCTTCCTCTCAGCTTGTTTCTGCTGCTGTTGCAGCTGTCTCACTGCAGTCCCTCACCACCAGCCTCCCCCCACTTTGAGTGCCGCATTGCTGAGTTCATTACGCACACAGACTTGGACTGTGCCGCCACCTTTGCAGGAGCACAGTGTCTGTTTGCTGAGGGGAGAACAGGGTCTGCCTGTCAGCTGCAGGTAAGAGGCCACATTCATCCTCCTGCTGATAGACTTTAACTATACTCAGCTTTTTCTGTTCTGTGTTTTTATTTAGTACTGCCTTGATGAAGCTATTCAACAAAATATTTACTTGCTATTTGAAGACAAATTAATAGCAGAATTGATACATCCTGTTCAAAAGTTTACAGACTCTTGCATCTGAATTTCATGTGTTGTTTCCTCCTGCATCAAATATTGTTCGTAGGCTTTTGTGATAGTTGTGCATGAGTCTCTGGTTTGTCCCGAGCAGTGAAGCTACCCACTGTTTTTGACAAAAAGCCTCCAGGTATTGTAAGTTCTTTGCATATTCTGCACATTTGAGTTCTTCCCATGGTGGAGGTATGATTGTAACACCCAGCTTTAACAATCAATTGAGGGACTCATCTGACCATGGTTAAAAAGTATAACTGATGCTCGGAGAGGCAACATATATCTTGAAAGCCAAGATTATGTCAATTTTTGACAGAATGATGCAATACAGATCATGCAAGGGGTATGTAAACTGTAAGGAATGAGTTTTGAAAATTTATGTACATGAGTTTTTAGGAGTGTTTGGTCTTAATAAAAATAATAATAATAATGTTTTGATATTCCAATTTTAGTGAACTGGTAAAATGATTAATGAGATCAAACATTTATCTTAGTCATGCATTGGTCGTAACAGCTGTTCAAATAATATTTCATATATAAAATATATGAAATATTATTTCATATATGAAATATATGAAATAATATTTCATATATTTTATATAGTATGTAATGTTTTATAATTGTATTATTTAATTATGTAGTGTATTTTATCTGAAATATTTCTCTCCCGTTTTATATTGTTCAGAAATTACCTTAATAGCTTAGTTCTGCTGTGCTCTGAAGACTGTTTCCTGAATTGTGATGCTAGGATGAAAGTACATGTTGTGTCTGTGTCTACAAATGTTCTTTGTCTGTGACGGCTCTAGACAGAAGAAAGCTCCATCCGTTCCCATCCTCACGTCCTGCCCTGTGCCATCATGGGGAAAGAGAAGATCCACATCAACATTGTGGTCATCGGCCACGTTGATTCTGGGAAATCCACCACCACTGGCCATCTCATATATAAATGTGGAGGAATTGATAAAAGAACCATTGAGAAGTTTGAAAAAGAGGCTGCTGAGGTAGGCAAACAGGATCTCAAACAATTTGGTGTTCAAGTGGAGTGAAATTGCTGAGTTTGAAGCCAGATTCTGAATAATTTTAAGTTGGTAAAGTAATAAACATTGATCAAAGGAAAAAGAGTTCAGTTACACCTTCTACTTAAATTTAATTGACCTCATCGGCATAGCCAAATCCCTAATGCGTTGTGAGAATTGTGGTCTGTGCTGAATGATGGGAAACTCCAACCCACTTACTGTGCAAGGTAATTATATAAGAATCTCATCATGGATCACACTATGCCTTCCTCTCCTCTCATACAATGGAGAGCAGAGTGAGAATAGCTGTGTAATTACATTGAGACATTTACTCTTTGGAAGATGCCATTCATTGGAGATGAAAGGAAAAGATAAATGATTTCTGGAGCAGGCAGAACCATTAGTCAGACCCTGCACTTCTGTCTTCTTGACACACATTAGACTGTGAGAATGAGACCTGAGTAAATGGGTACAATCCCAGTGGGTCTGATACCTCATCTCTGTCTTTAAGGGTAACTTGTTCTCCATGTAGCAAAATGTAGGGTAGTAAAACAGTGTGTGCACAACAAAGCATGTTGGATTTAGGTTTACTATTAGGTACATTAGTGAGCTTAACTGAACATTATTGCTCTCAGCAGGGGTTTTTACCTACAACAGGGATGGCAAACTCCAGTCCTGGACAGCCATTGTCCTGCAGAGTTGAGCTCCATTCCTAATCAAACAAACCTGAAAAATGTAACCTTTTTTCTTCAGGATTGCTTGAAAATGACAGGCAGGTGTGTTTGATTAGGGGTGAAGCTAAACTCTTCAGAACAGTGGCCCCCCAGAACCGCAGTTGCCCATTCTTGACATACAAGCTTCTTCATGTATTGGATCATTGTGAAAACTGCAATTTATAAGAGTGAGAGGTGTCTAGAGCAACTGTCTTGTTCAAGAGCACAAGATATGGACACTTCAGGGACTTTAACCTATACTGTCTTATTCAAGGGCACAAGATATGGACACTTCAGGGACTTGAACCTATGACATTCCAGTTGCGAAAATTGTTGGGGCAGCTGGGGCAAGTGATTGAACTTAATAGATCAATGCTGAGGCATAGTATGTGGACCCCTGTGGGATATGAACCCACAACCTTCCATCTCTAAAATTTTTTAAGAGATTTATTACAAAAACAGTCAGCTGGGATAAATGATTTAACTTAGAGGCACAATGTTGATTGTATTTTATTTTTTTGTCACATACACGATTATATAGAGAGTATATAACCAGCAGTGAAATGTATTCTCTGCATTTAACCCATCCTAATTGAACACACACCCAGAGCAGTGGGCAGCCATGTTACGACGCCCGGGGAGCAGTTGGGGGTTCAGTGTCTTGCTCAAGGACACCTCAGTCATGGTATTGAAGGAGGAGAGAGCGCTGGTTATTCACTCACTCCACCAACAATCCCTGCCGGACCTGAGATTTGAACCCACAACCTTTGGATTACAAGTACGACTCTCTAACCATTAGGCCACAACTTTTAGCATCCAGATACGTCGCGATTATGGAAACATTTGGATTTGTGCAGAATGAGAGAGGTAGGCTTCAGTTTTGTTTTTAAATTAATTTGTTTTGGCTTGACACTTATATTTAGCCTAAATACAACTTCAGAGGATTTGTTGTGGAGAGGGAACTAAAATAGCATAACTGCGTTTGTAATTTTGCTTTTATTTACCAGTATTTCAGCCTACATTATTTACGAATATAATAATAAAATGCGATGTACAGCCTACTAATTTAGGCTGTTTTTTCTTCTCAAAATGCTTATAGGAGTAATGTATTTTTTTATTTAATTTTTTTTTTAATCCATGCTGCAAACATTTTTAAATATCTTGAGAAAAAAAAATCACTTTAATGTTTTTAAAGTGTAGTTTTTTCTTATGTTTAATACATTTAGTCTTTGGTAAATCTAGAAAAGATGATGCTGTATCGGTTTACGACTGAGCGAGATCAAGACACTCTTCATTTTGAGTGAATAAAACGCTGTAATTTATTATTATTAGTATTGGCAAAGTAAAAAAAAAAAAAATATAATAATAATAACGTTATTAACCAGTATTTTTTCTACTCAAACTGGTTTCACAGAGGAACACTGTTTTTAAACCCTGCTTTATTCAACTGATCAATATCGGTATCATTATCGGTATCAGAATCAGCCAATAGTTGTTTATTAGAATTGGTATCGGACAAAAAAAACTCCTATTGGTGCATCCCTAATATATATATATATATATATATATATATATATACACACACACATACACACAGCAGAGGCAGACAGTAGTGAAATATTTTCAAGTTTTACTTTTCAAGCATCTGTACTTTGTTAGTGTTTTTCTTTAGAAAACTTTACTTCACAACATTCCAAAGCATAATATTGTACTTTTTACTGCACTACATTTCATATTAAATATAATTTAATACTTAATTACATTAGATATCTATTACTTTCTTACTTTTACTCAAGTAAAAGTAATTCAAAGCTTTACTTGAGTACAAGAATGTACTACATTTTTAATGTTCTAAGTATTAAAGGTAAACAACAACAACAACAACAACTTTTATTTATGAGATGTAGTGCAGTAAAAAGTACGACATTATGCTTTAAGTTTTCACTTTACCAAAGAAAAACACTCTGATAAACTACAGATACTTTTTAAATTTACTTGAGTAAAGTAAAATACTTCACTACTGTCCACCTCTGGTAATCACACTTGAAAAGCATGCAAAGCTGGTGCATACATACCTGATTTAAAGTTGTTACTGTAGAAAAAAAAAATTACTCCACAAAATCTGTCATACAAACATGTTTTAGTTTTACAAGGTTATGTGTGAACAAGTCTGAATTCTGAAACATATAGGCTTGAAATATGTTGACATTTTGTGCCAACTGTGCACAATCCAATATACATACTACATAACTTTTAACCTAAAATTTTGATCTTGCTAAAAGAAAAAGCCAAATGACTTGTTATATACCAACTATCCAGTCTTTTGGACGTATTTATGTTATGATTTTGTCATTCGCTTACGTTTTATGCATATTGCATTTAATTAACACAATTTCTGCATGTGTGAATTCAAATTTAAAGTGCTAAATACTTCGCTAGTTTAAAGTCTATTCATGTAATGTAATGTTTCAATATCTTTTCACAACCACTGGATGGGGCAATAGCACATCATATTATTTTTTGAAATCCCTCAACCCCAAACAATGCGATGTCACAAGTGGACAGGCATTGACCTCTTACAGAGCATCAATTTACATTAAAATTCATTTTTCATCACTAAATGCTGAGCAGATCGGTTTATAAGAGAGTACATTACAGTACACTGAATACAGTAATGCTTTTAACTGTTCACTGGGGTTTGTTGGAATACCCATTCAACGCATAAACCCTTCAAGTGAGTTTATCCGTCTACAGTTTAGATTTCGTAAGTAGTGTTGGTTGTCAAAGCATCGATTAATAATACGTTTGTTCTTATTTGTCTTTATTCTTTTTTTATTTATTGTTTAGCTGTGATATACAAATTTTGCCTTGGAACTTTTGCCCATTGATCGTAGACTATTGCGCAATGCAAACTTCAGAACATGGTAAAAATTCAGGGCGTTTTCAAATAAGGCGTGCGGCGGTGCATGTGGATGAGAGAGAGTGTGTGTATGTGAGAGAAAGAGAGAGAGGGAGGGAGGGAGAGAGGGAGAGGTGCTGTCGTCTTCACTGATCTCCAAAGATTGCTCGTTAGTATTTTTTGCTCAGAGGTCTTCCACAGTCATGTTGAGAGCCAGGCAACCAGGATCTTTGGTCGTGCTGGCCTCCACCCTTCTTTTGGTTTTCGGCGTTGCGTTTTCCCTCGGACAGAATGACACAGAACCGGTAGTTTTGGAAGGAAAATGTTTAGTTGTGTGTGACTCGAACCCGTCCGCCGAAGGAGGAGTGACCTCGTCGTTTGGGATATCTGTCCGAGCTGCTGGTGCTAAAGTGGCATTTTCTGCGGTCAGAGGAACTAACCATGAACCATCAGAAATGAGTAACAAGTCCATGACAATCTACTTTGATCAGGTCAGACCCTGCTTTCACATTTAGGTAACGCATATCTGTGCGTTAAGTAGGCTTTAACATTTTGTTTCATCCGAAAACATAAAACATACGTTGACTAAGTAAACACACACCTTTTTTGCAGGTACTAGTGAACATTGGAAATCATTTCGATCTCAAGGCGAGTGTATTTCAAGCTCCTCGGCGAGGCATATACAGCTTCAGCTTTCACGTTGTGAAGGTCTACAACAGACAGACAATTCAGGTGAGTCTGTTCATATTCAGGGGTTTTATACGAAACTAATTACAATCAAACTGAAACTTAAATTGAGTGGTTTTGCCATTTAATTGTAACACAATGAAACATTGATAAGTGCATATATTAACTACTCATTTCTGACTATGTATTGTAATTGCCGCTGTTTTCCAGTTTTGCCTTTACAGTTTTACTAATAACTATTCATTTGACACTACTACTCATTCTTTAACTTAATAGTTACAATATGTTACAGGTTTCTTACCGAACAGACATTAATGTTTATGTATTAGAGATTCGTTTGTATTGCAACTGTAATCTTACCAGTAATATTTTAATTAAACTGTAAAGTATGATTCTGGCTAGTCATTTCATATGACAAATAAAGAAATTGTAACTAGTGAGATGAGATATGTTACCCGTACCATTTAGGATAGATATTTGTATCGCATAAATATGTACTGTATACATTTCATAACCACTTTCAAAGCTGAATAGATGCCAAATGCGATAGGAACTAAGAAATAATCAAATTGGAAGAGGTATCAATAACAATTAGAATTCATTAACTAGTCACAAGGGACTACGAATACGTAAACCACAGATCCCCATATAATTAAATTGGAAAAATTATTACCTTCTGACCAGTAAAAACAGAATAGTTCGTTTTCACTATTAGAACAGAGAATAGTACCAAAATATTATTTTCTGAATGTATAATACTAGTTACTAATTGAATTGATGCTAGTCACTATATCGGGAAATAAGAACTATCTGACAAGTGTTAGCAGTTAAAAGTGAAATGAAAATGATACCCGTCACTATTACTTATTAGTAATTAAAAATATATGTTAAAAACATAAAAACAGATACTATTTAGTTCTATGGAAAAACGGTTGTTCTGGCTTGTTATAATGCATGTGATCACATCTTGTGTTTCCATGTCATTAGGTCAATCTGATGCATAATGAATACCCAATAATATCTGCATTTGCCGGTGATCAAGATGTGACCCGAGAGGCAGCAAGTAACGGCGTTCTGCTTCACCTGGAGCGTGAAGACAGACTCTATCTCAAACTGGAGAGAGGGAACCTCATGGGCGGGTGGAAGTACTCCACATTCTCTGGCTTTCTTGTTTTCCCTCTCTAATTGAATATCGCCCATTTTAAATGGCCCAGACTGAAGACTAAGGGACATGGAATGCGTTAGTTTATTTTATTTATTGTTAGGATCTGAAGAAATGTATGTATGTATGTTTGTATGTATGCATTTAAGTATTTGTGAGATTCAAAAGTAGGACAGTGACAATATTTGGACTAACTGATGTCTGCATATTGCTTTGGGAAAGAGTGGTTTGTTATTGTCAATGATATTTTTGCATTCAGGTGCGTATTTTGCACGAAATGTGTTTTGTTCTGTGCTTGTCATTTTACTGATTTGTATAGCCCTTATAAATTTGATGTTCAGTATGAGTGTAGTAAGTACAAAAACAGTAATTTTTCTTTAATCGTTGTCATTTGGCTTAAAGCATAGACAAGCAATGATATCTTGCATTTTTATATTACTTGAATGTAAATATACTTATGTCATAAACACAAGGAATGTATTTAAAAACTCTTTTAGGACTCGAAAGTTTTATTTTGCAAGAAGGGTGTATAAAGTCTTAAAGGCATGGGGAAAGGAACATTTCATCATTTACTCACCCTTGTGTGTTCCAAGCCTGTATGAATTTCTTTCTTCTGTTAAACACAAAAGAAGATATTTTGAAGAATGTTGGCAACCAAACAGTTGCTGGTAGCCATTGACTTACAAAGTATGAGAAAAAATACTATGGAAGTCAAAGGCTACCAGCAACCATTTCATTTCTGGGTGATCTGTCCCAAAATAGAGTGGAAGAAGAGAAGAACTCAACCCTGTCCGTGGTGCTGAACAACAGCTGTCCATCAAAATTGGTAATCTTGTTGAGCGCACATATGAATGATTATTAAATGCTTACATCAAAACAAGCAGTGTAACATTTATCAGTCACATTTGTTTTAGATACATATGTCACTCACAATTGAGTACAGCGTAGACCTTAGTTGGACTACATCTACAGATTCACATGGGGATTTTATAATCTTAAAAGTTGTATTTGAGAGTAATTGTGTAACAAGTGTAAACATAGCCTATATAATATTCAAATATTAAGTTTCTCTGATTAAGTCTCTCAGTGGGAGCAGTTTTAGGAAGGATGAAAGTAACACCCGCCTACAGAGTTCAATATGTGCAAAAACTGGAAAGATGTAGACACCATGCAGATTTGTTGTCTCTCCATTTAGGGCAGGGCAGTGTGTTTCAAGATGCTGTCTTACACAACACTGAAGTTTAAAGATTTAACATTTATAGCTTTATATATTTTTCAAAGCATGGCTGGGAAAAGGGATGGAAATTAGGTAATTTATTACCATGGGCACAATTAAAAACTGTGAAGACAGCATTATTTGGAGGTGAAATGCAAATGTGATGAGGTATGAGAATGATGTGGGTGTTAAGTGTTAAACAGTGAAATATTGCTTCCAAGAGTAGAGCTTAAACATAGACGCCAGCACATATTTTCACTCGTCAAGACCATGTCACATTATGTTATATCATAGTGTGAGTTATTTCAGGGGGTAACCAGTCGTTATGTTAGATAATATTGTGCAATTTTATTTGATGTTTGACCACATGTTCAGACAGTGAATTTTTAAAAATGTATTTTAAAAATAAAATAAATCCCTTGTCTCGCCACTGCATCATCTTCCTGTCATTTGAGTTGGCATAGAAGTAAACATCGCCCAAAGGCTAAAAGCTGTCTCTTGCCTGTATCTGACCTTTCTTCTTCATAAAGATGATTAAGAATGAAAACATGACTCAACAGCACATGTCCCTGCTAGGTCACTAAACATGACTTTGGTTTTGGGGAACAAAATGCAGAAAATGTTTCTTTGCATAATTCTTTAATTTGTCCTTTAAGAACATAAATCTTGTTGCTAAAGTACATCAAACTCTTACTTTTAATATAAATATAAAGGTGAATGCTACACACATTCTTTCACCATTAGCAATATTTATCCTGCTCATGTGTATAAACATGTCATACTATGAGGTCTCACCCCCAACACTCATGATTTAATTATTGTAATTACTGTGCTGAAGTGTCATGATTTCATAGACTTGGTTCTTGCTTTACTCGTGGCTTGTACTATTAGGTGCTGGTGAATTAAACTGGCTTATAAAGAATCTGCCTACTGGCAGTCTTTTATATCTCATTCACATGCAAAAGTGAGGCAAGGTCAGTCTACTTAATCATTAAAATTGTTTATGCTATCATTATCATACTACACATATGCCCAATTACATGAACCAGAGCTGAGAAATTAAACTAATGGAAGAATGGGAATTATGCTGTGACTGTAAAATGTTCAGTAAATCAAAACTATTTTAGTTTATTCAAAGCAGCCACCCTTTGTCTAGATTACAGCTCTGGGCTTCTATCATCCATTTCCCTAAGGTGCATCCTAGGATGCTTTTTCAGCATTTGGCCTGGTAAGCTAGACACTTGTTGGCTGTTGCTTCATCACGATCCTGTCCAACTCTATTTTAATTATTTTATTTTTATTTTTTTAGTTCTGTAAAAAAAATTATTATGTGGGCTTAATTTGTCTTCTAAAGCTATTCATCTAGTAAGCATTCAATAAATCCTTGAAATAAAATTTTTAAGATCATAAAATAGAAATCGAGTCCAAGCGTGTCCAAACTTTTGACTGTAAAGCTCTCTGAATACATTTTTCTGTGTTTTTGAAAGAAGCCTCTTATGCTCACCAAGGCTGCATTTGTTTAATAAAAATACAGTAAAACAGTAATATTGTGAAATGCTATTACAATTCAAAAGGATTATTTTCTGTTTTAATATATTTTAAAATACCATTTATACCTGTGATGACAAAGCTGAATTTTCAGCATCATTAAGTCTTGTCACATGATCCTTCAGAAATAAACATGCTGATTTGGTGCTCAAGAAACATTTTTAATTATTATCAATGTTAAAAACAGTTTCATATTTTCTGTGGAAACTGTGATGCATTATTTTCAGGATTATTTGATGAATAGAAAGTTCAAAACAACAGAATTTTTCTGAAATAGAAATCGTTTGTAAAATTATACATGTCTTCACTGTCACTTTTGATCGATTTAATGCATCCTTATCGAATAAAAGTTTTAATTTCTTTAAAAATATATATTATGAACTCCAAAGATTTTTCAGTGGTGTACATTTGCACGGCATAATCAGGATGAATTGGCTAATTTTGTTTCCTGGTTTCTCTACGTTGATCTACTAAAATAGACTCGATCACATAGTGACTAACAGAATCCAGCAGAGCAAGAAAGTGAGACTGAGTTGTGTAAGTTTAGATATGAAAGGCCACAACTAGAGGAAAAGCCTGATGTGATAATGAGAGCTGCTGGGCTCCTATAGTCTGGCACATGTTTTTTACTTAATTTCTCCAATACCGAAATAGCTTTAATAGCAAAATTCATGCATGGGCTCATCCTGGAATGCTTCAGATCTTTGGCAGCAAGCATTATGCATTGAAGACGTATCGTCCTATGGAGTAAATGCTGTTTCTCTGTGTATTTTCGCACTGTCAGGAATGATTTAACGACCGGATTCTACGCTTAACACCCCATTGACAAACACAACCTCATCTGTTATCTCAATTAAATGTGTTACTTCTCTTGTCTAGGGTGAGAAAACCTAAACGACCTACTAAGCAAATGCAAATCAGTTTTCCAGCTCTCCTTTTGTCTCATCCTTTGCCATCAACAGGGGCAGATTTCATGTCGCTGCAGCTATCTTTGGGCTGTAACGTGTGTCCCCGTTCAGATGGTAAAGGCACAGCCTCCTCGTCTCTCCAGCATGAGTGCAACACAGGGCCTTTTGATGTCCGTACCCCTTGTGGTATGCATGCTGGGAGAGCCCGAGTGGCAAAGCACCGGTCCAATCTGTGACCCACTGACACATGGCATACGCGGCTCCGTAATCAGCCCAAGCGCTGCAGACTCATGCCAAGCTGCCCTTTACAGGCAAGAGGGACAGAAACGTCTCCAGAAGAACCCACAGCCATCCCTGCCGGGCATTTAGCTGCATCAAGATATCAACTCTCAGCCTGCTGCCTCCTGTGCTGGGGCACACAGTTTAAGTGAGATATGAGACAAAACTGGAGGGGAACAAATTAGTATGAGAAACTAGATATCGTCTTCAATCAGTATGATTTTATTGTAAATACGATGACAAAATGAAAATACAAAAATGCTTGTAAGGCTTGATGGCACGATGCTTACAGTTATTGTAATTAAAGCACAATTAGTTGCTAGGCTCCTCTGTGCCTCCATTACACCAGGAACACTACCATCAATCTTCATTACAGCCTAACATAATACTGTATTAGCTGACTGAATAAGCACAGGACTGATCTTAAAATATTTCTCATGCAACATTTGTTTTTATGCTAGCAGTGGATAATCATTCATTTATTTACATTTTAGTTTTAAATAATGTAAATAATTAACATTTGTTAATAATTGTACAATAAAAATTTTAATAATTAAATAACTTCATACTGGATTTTTAAAATAAAAAGAATGTATTTTTCACATATACATTATTATATTTTTATATGTTTATGTACATTATTATATTTACATGTATTCTTAATTTTATGTAATTTATTAATAAAATACACACACACACACACACAGAAAGAGAGAATTAACATTTGTAAATAACCTTACCATACAACTGTATATAACTAGTTATCTTCAAATCGGATCTTCAATAAGAAGAATTTAAATGTTTTACATTTACATTTAATAATAATAGTAATAAATACGCATTACATGTAGGATTTTTAAATAAAAAGATTGAATTTGATATTTTTTAAAATTAAAAAAGATAATGTATTTATATTTAAAACACCGTATGTGTGTTGGTTTTCAGTATAGTTTTGTTGAAAGCATATTGTAGACCAAACTGAGCCAATACTAACTTTAATTTTTATCTTAAAATCCTCAAGACCCTTAATATTACATGCTGTTCAAGTAAAATACAGTGTATGTATATGTCAGTGTGTATCCTTTGTCCCTTTGCTCCGTCCCCAAATAGATTCTCACTTTATGGCCTCTGAACAGGTTGTTTGAATGCAATAGTTCACTTTGGATGCTGGCTCCATCGCAGACAATGGTTTATTCTGTCAATCTTGGCCAGAGCATATTGACATAACAGCATTTACTTTTCTGCATCTAAAGCGGTTTTTCGTAGCCCAATTTCGTAGTGATTTTCAGACTGCGTAACAGAGTATGGCCCATCATAAAATTTATGTCCAATCTGTTGAAAAAGTCGGTCATAAATTTGCCCCTGTTTAAAATGTGTCGGACAGCAACTCTGGGAGAGTAATGTCCAACAATCAGTTGTAATATTAGATTTTTTAAAATAGTCCTCAGAGGAGCAGTTTTGAAAGGTAGTACAATACAAACAAAATCATGTCTAGGACAGATTGTCAGGTATTCAAATAAAGTAACATCGCCTCAGCAATTTAGTTATTTTGTCAAATGCTTCAGTTCAGAGAATCTTCAATAACCTCACAACTGACTGCACCAGAGAGCAGTTTGAGTATTTGTCCTCTGTTCCTAAAGCTTCCAATTGTCTTGTAAAATGTAGACCTTGATGCCAACTCTTATGAGAAGCTGTCTCTAAAGGATGTCAGTGGCTGTATGTAAATAATAAATAAGAGCATCTGCTGGTTCCTGTTATGTACCCTTTACTTACTTCTCATTAAGTCAGTAAGCCTGAGCGAAGAGCGCGCTCCTCACTTCTAGTTATTGTCACATTGATGTGCACATGGTGCGCTGACGATGCTTGAATAATCCCATACTTTCTGTTTAACGCACTGGTTTTCATATCAATGGAAACATTAAGGTTTAATGGTAACATTATTATTGCACAGATCTCTGGAATACTTTAATTGGTCAATCGTGTCATTCAGCGGTCAGATATTTCCTAGCATTCACCATCATGCACAGCAAAACAGTATTTGGTAAGTAGTTTAATAATTGAAGTGCTGACTGTACATTATCCTTTACTCAACACATTAACAAGAACTAAAAATAAGTAATAGGCTGACTTTTATAGCATATATTTTATTTTATTTTTAGTTATTGTTAATTTCTACACTGAAAAAAAACATTTTTACCAGTAAATTTGACAAATAGTGTATATAATGTAAATAAAAGCAAAATTGCAGGTAAGTATTTAATAGTGTTTTAAGTGTTTTAGATGTCCTTTAAATTATGATAAACTCCACTTGATTCTGTCAGACTTAAGGCAAAGGAAAATCTCCTATGGATGAAACTCAGCAGGGGATACATTAAATTAATGAGAACACACATTTATTCTTGCCTAGAAGTGTGAATCTCAAACACCTTTAAAAGTGGCAGCACCAAATAAATGTCTTTTTATAAAGGATGCCTTCACAACATTTTCATGACTGATCATTTCAGACCACCTCATCACACTTAGACTACAGCCATTTTTATTATCACTTGTAAGTACTACTTTATTAAATTTAAATGTATCCATTTGACAGTCACTTTTATTAAAAATGACTTACACTGCATTCAGGGTATTCAATTTTTTAATGAGATAATCAAAACACATGACCTTGTCGTTGTGCCATACTATACTACAGGAATGCTATATAAAAAGTTAAAATAAAATGTCATATATTAGCTTGATATTTGATATATCTGTTGTGAAGAGTCCACATGAATTGAGATTCATTATTAAGTAGTGTGTTTCCTGAGAGGTTACACATTTATATTTTATTTATTGAGAGATCACATTTCAGTTGTTGAAATGTAAAATATAAGGCTACCTGCTGCACCAGCCAAAAATGACATTGTTTACTGTATCTAGTGCATTATGGATGGTGCACATTCTTATTTCATCAAAATCACAAGCAACAAAAGAATTCAGAGTAGGGTTGCAGAAAATGAAAGAATTAAACTACTTTCTCTAGCTGGTTAAATAAGCAGATAGGCTATTCAAAAAAGAGAAATCAAGACCATCACCTCTTTCAGAAGTTTGAAAATAATATAACAAAATATTGTTTGTTGCTATAGATTTTGTATGACATCTGGGAATGGTTCTTTTAAAAAATAGTTTCTTTACAACCAAATGAAAGGGGATAAGAGATAGAAGGATAGAACAACGGATAGATCTCTGTTTAATCGGCTCAGGCATAATTTTTAATGTGATCATGAAATATCCCTTGCTGTAAATTTCAAATAAACTAGCAGCAATCAAAGCAGTGTGTTGTGTAAATGCAATCAAACTGAGCAAGAATCCTCATGAGACACGACTGCATGCTATCCCACCAATATGCTACCGAAACAGCTCACCTGAAACCAAAACACAGCTGGAAAACCACATCTAAAAATTCAAAGCCCTTCTGATCTTCTCACATTTTTTGAAGCTTAACTTAATTTAATGCTAATGATTTAAAGTGTCATATCGGCTATGCTATCATGTATAGTACCAAGAACAACAGGTGAAATCTAGGATATATAAAGCCACATCTGGAAATGCCTTTAGGGTAATCTCATAGAATAATGAATCTTCAAGCGAGTGAGGTATGGTGCTGCGCAGTACTGTTTGCTTAAGCCACCCTTTTATGTGGAGACACATGGTGTGCTCAGAAAGAGGTCTTCTGGGGTTTCTGACAGATGGCATGGCTCACAGATAAAGACAGCGTCAATGTGACAAAAAGCTCAACTCTGCAGGTCTCTAGTAGAGACCCACTGTAAGGCTGCATATGCCATTGTGATTTCTTACAGGCTCAATTCTTGCTTTTTATGCACTTAATGAGACAGAATCAGAGGTGTTGAAGTGTATTAATGCATCAAAATGATTGTGATATGATGTTCAGCAGACTGAACTACCTTTAAAGGGCCCAAAGGGCCTAATAAGTAAGGAAGAATTGACAACGGACAGTTGAATTATTGAAAAATAATGCAGTCCAGCAACGTTGGCTGTTACACCTCGGGTGTGCATTATTATTCAATAATTCAGTGGACCAGAGTGAATTATTCTGCATTTACCACAATGTATTCCAAGACATTTGTCAGGTTTTTGTCGTTAAAACACATCTCTTAACAGTGTTCAGCAGCAGCTGCATCTTGACATGTGACACCGTAAGTTTAACCGCTTCAAAAATAGGCAAATTACAACCACGCTAAAATGTCATGTAGTTTTTCAGCTGCTAAAAGCTTTTCGGCTTTTTAAATTTTTTTGCTGGTCAGTCTCATTGTGGGTTTTGGTCCAAAACTTGTAGGGACTTGAAATAACTGAAATAAACTGACAAGTTGAAATGGAACTGTAATGAGGTCGACAGACCTAGAACTACTGTACAGTTGTGTGTTTTCTAGAAAATAATTGCACATCTTAGAATGTTAGTCAGTCAGTCAGAACCAAGCATTCATCAGCAGCCATGGTATACAAAAAAACAAAAAACAAAAATAGAAGCAAAATTTAAAATGGTGTTCTTCTGCATTAATGATCTAAAAAATTATATATAGGAAAAAATATATCAACATGAATGAGCTGTAACTGGCTTTTGCACAAAGGCTGAGGTTGCATAGTTTCAGCTGAATACCTAACAGGTGGTTATTTATTCAGCATCAAGCGACATTCGTAGGAGCCCGTGCAGCTCAGATAACATTTCCTCGTCAGCTATCCAGGACAGAAACTGCACCTCAGGCTATAGGAATGTGATTGGATTGTTTCATCTGTGACATTTTGCTCCTCTATAAAAATATTCAAATGTTGCTTCAAAAGGCACTTGCCAGTCAAACTCATATGTGTTTTCCAGAGAGGACAGAATAAAACCTAATTTAATGCTTAATCTCTGATGTAACATTTAAGTTTACAGAATGTATCCCGATATTAACCAAATCAGCATGGTGAACAGAAGAAGCATTTCAGCTTATCGTGTGCTGAGTAGTTGCCATTAGATGAAAGAACAAAACAGACAGTGGAATAGATGAAATTGTCAGGAACCAGATAGGTGTACACAGGCTGTGTTATTGACATCAGGAAATGAGATAACTGAGAATTACATGTTTGAAATTCAAGGAAGATTGAGCAAGATGAAAGACTTAAATGACTTTGAAAAACGCACAATGGCTGATGTTATAAGCGTTGGTGGATGCATGTCAGAAACCGCAATTCTGCAGGGCTTTTCATGAACAGCAGAGTCAAAGGTTGAAATGTGAGTGGTGGGCTACTATGGAAAAAAACATTAAAAAAAAAAATACATCCAGCACCAGTACTGATTGTCAGGCAACTTATTAATAAAAGAGGCTGAGGAACAATGGCATGACAATGCATTAAAATGCCATCAAATATGAGAATCTTGAGCCATGTCCCCATTGTTTTATATATTTGTACATTTAAATGTTGTAGTTAGATTTGATTCTCAGATTACTTGAATGACAAGTGGATTTATGAA
>JAUZSZ010000079.1:17443251-17456242 GCA_034780575.1 Labeobarbus marequensis | reverse complement strand
GACTTCGACGATGGCGGCACTTTCTGCGGTGGATGGGAGGACGGAAAAGCCCACGGACACGGAATCTGCACCGGCCCCAAGGGCCAGGGCGAATACTCCGGGTCCTGGTCCAACGGATTTGAGGTAGTCGGGGTGTACACCTGGCCCAGTGGGAATACATACAAGGGCTACTGGGCGCAGGGGAAACGGCACGGGCTCGGCGTGGAGTCCAAAGGGAGGTGGTTGTACCGCGGGGAGTGGAGTCACGGATTTAAGGGTCGGTATGGGGTTCGCCAGAGTCTCAATACACCTGCCAGGTATGAAGGCACATGGAGTAATGGACTGCAAGACGGATATGGGGTCGAGACATACGGAGATGGGGGTGAGTTCAGCTAAACATCACTTGACCTATTTAATATTCTTTAAAGTCTTGCGTGTATGTGATGCTGCTGCCGCTGCTGAGTGAAATCGGGTCTCTGTTTTGTAATATATCGTTATAAAACTAAGGCATCTTATGGATAATATAATAAAGATTCTTTTTTCCCCGTTTTTGTGAAAGATCAAGCAAGACTGCGTCTTGAAGCGCCTGAGTTATTTCTGGTGCCTAGATTTTGCCTCATGGTCTGCAGATTTATGAAGCAGTTTGTCTATGCAGTTGAGTTGATGTATGGCATATAACTGGACTGGTCAGCAGAAGTTGCTCACAGAGGTCATGGCTAATAATAGTTACATCTTCAACATGTCAAATCAAAGCTCTTCTAGCAGACTAGTAGACCAGCAGAAAAGTTCTTGTCTCAGCTTATTTCTTTTGCAAGCAATATTTGTGTTATGGGGAAATTCTGTGCCGTCACTTCATTCGATGGAAGTTAAATCGTAAAATAGACATCTTTAAAATGTATAGAATTGTCCACCTGTTCATTTAATTCACTTGTTTGTACAGTGTACAGCGCACACTGGGGATAGTTCACCCAAAAATGAAAATTCTGTCATTATTTACTTACCCTGCGTCAAACCAAACCTTTATGAATGTCTTTCTTCTGCAGAACACAAGATATTTTAAAGAATGTGGGAAAATGTGTGTAATTTGGGCAACCAGACAGTTGATGGTAGCCATTGAATTCCATAGTATTTTTTCCATGCTACGGAAGTCAATGGCTACCATCAACATTCTTCAGAATATCTTCTTTTGTGTTCAACAGAAGAAAGAAACTCATACAGGTTTGGAATGGCTCGAGGGTGAGTGATGATAGGATTTTCATTTTTGGGTGAACTAGCACTTTAAAATACAGTGACCATGTTTCGCGCATTGAAAGTGACATTTTGCTGCTTTTACATTTTATAAGCATACACAAACGTACTGAAATGTACTTTTGTATCGGTGGTAAAATAGAAGGCCACAATATTAAATTAATAAAAAATAATTCTATTTATTAATCAACATAGGAGACCTATGAATTATGAGATAACAAAAGCATAATTTTAGTACTAATTTAAATTCTGACTAAAAATGTAAGTGTATTACCTTGTTAAACATAATACGTTAAAACTGTATATTTTAACACTTACAATGTTTAATATTATAAGACTTTTTTTTCCCAGAATTTCACAGTATAACTAATATATATTGTTCAATTGAAATTGGTTTTTCAGTGTAAGTTACCTGAATAAAATTAATAGATGATAGCGAATGCAGCATTACTATTCAAATAACTTTTATATTGCATAGTAATATATTATGAAGACTTTTAAGAAGAAATTTAAATTAATATTTGGCAAGAACCATGAAGTTCTCTTGAAATGTGGTGGCGTCAGAGAGTTGGGCCTACTGTTGAATTTATGAGGCAGGGTCACACATTACCGCTTACTCATAACTCACTTTCACCTTCTGCAAAGAATCCTGAAAATAGTGTTATAGCGCAGATGGACTGCTGAGACAGAAGCTCCTTTGCACTCTGTATATCATAAGTCACTTCCATTCTGCCTCTTTACCTATAATTGGAAGATTAGCTTATCAGCATTACTGCTGTATGGGCAATGGCATATGCAGAATCATAAGGAATGAGTGGATAAATAGGTAAATAAATAAGAGTTATGGTTGGCTGGAGTCACAAACTTCACAATGGCTCAGATTACTTCCATGTTTTAAAATAGTGTTGGCTCTGCTGTTGAAGCTGTTAGGTATGACAGGCTGGCGTTTGAGATATAGGAGGGAGAGCTGTACACTTCGTCACTTCAGCGTCATAATGTGGATTGGATTACACCTGTATATTACTAGCCTGACAATAATTTATTTAGTTATAGTCTGATGTTATTTTATTTATGCATTTTAGCACATTGGATATTTGCTGAAAGTGAGATTAAAAAACTTTTCACCTAGATGGGGACCATGGTGGCACTAGGGATATACACATCTACTGTATATCTGTATCTGTATCTACTGTATACCTTATATCTGTATTGAATAGTGAGGACATACAAAACTGTTGGAAGTTTTGGGGTCAGATTTCTATTTCAAGTCAATTCTGTTCTTTTAAACTTTATATTTATCAAAGAATCATGGTTTACACAAAAATCTTAAGCAGCACAACTGTTTCAACATTAATGATAATAATAAGAAATGTTTCTTGAGCACCAAATCAGAATATTAGAATGCTTTCTAAAGGATCATGTGACACTAAAGACCGGAGTAATGACTACTGAAAATTCAGTCTTGCATCACATGAATAAATTACATTTTAAAAAGAAAACTGTTATTTTAAATTGTAATAATATTTCACAATATTACTGTTTTTATTGTATTTTAATCACATCAATGCAGCCTTGATGAGCATAAGAATTTTTTTTCCAAAATTTTTCGATGTCAAATCCTACCAACCCAAAACATTTGAACAGTATTATGTTTTGAAAGATTATATTCATGGTTGCTGATGGTAACTGTCCTTGAAGTGATTTATCACTAAGTGGATGCTTCCATCCAGCAACCTGTCTTTATTCTTGAATTCTAGAATAAAAGATATTAGGGTAATATTTAAGAAGGTCTTTGATTACTGATACTGTTTTCACTATTCATGGAATGCAAAAATAAAAATAAATTAATTGATCAATTAATAGCTTATTTTAATAATCTATTCATTAAAATCATGTAAATGAATTCATCATTTAATCTAATTAGTTTGAAAATATTGTGATGCCTCAATACAAAAATTCTAAACTTTGCTTAAAAACATCAAAGCACCCAGACATGTCAGTTCCTCTGGTGTTTTCTTTTGTTTGTAATCCCTGTGTTATGTGTTATGCAATATCTAGACTAAAGTCTCTCTAATCCCTTTGCCAGGTATGTACCAGGGACAGTGGATGGGCGGCATGCGACACGGCTATGGAGTACGTCAGAGCGTGCCTTACGGCATGGCCACTGTCATCCGCTCCCCGCTGCGCACCTCACTGGCGTCCCTCCGCAGCGAGCAGAGTAACGGCTCCGTTCTTCACGACCACATGTCCGACAGCCCTGCTGGCACCCGCGGCGGCTTCGTCCTGAACTTCCACAGCGACAGCGAAGTGGGCTCCGGCAAAAAAAGGGGCCTTTTCAGACGGGGTTCGTTGTTCGGGAGCCTCAAGCAGCTGAGGAAGTCAGACTCCCGTTCTTCCATATCCAGCAAGCGCAGTTCGGCACGAAGCGATGCCACCATGAGCCGCATCAGCTCTAGCGACGCAAACTCCACCATTAGTTTTGGCGATGGAGAAGTGGCCGACGAGTACATGCCGGCCGATGACAACGTCGATGCCACCACCACCGAGTCGTACATGGGCGAGTGGAAGAATGACAAGCGGAATGGTTTCGGTGTCAGCGAGCGCTCCAATGGGATGAAATACGAAGGCGAGTGGATAAACAACAAACGCCATGGCTATGGGTGCACGATATTCCCTGATGGGACGAAAGAAGAGGGGAAGTACAAAAATAATGTTTTGGTGCGTGGCATCAAGAAGCAGCTTATTCCCCTCAAGAACACCAAGACGAAGCAGAAAGTGGACCGCGCCGTTGAAGGAGCCATAAGAGCGTCTGCCATTGCCCGAACAAAAGTAGAAATTGCCACCTCAAGGTTAATACTTCCTCCAGACCAATCCTACACCACATGATCAATTGCACCTTAAGGGCATAATTACAACATTTTATCTCACTCTCTTTCTTTCACTTACAAAAGTTTCTTCTTTCATCTAACCAAAAGTATTGCTCATAATAATTACATTCCTCCAACCAACATAGCATCTGCATGCTGTATCCCAGGCTGTAGAGGAGTTGAGGGCTGCTCATTCGCCCTCATGTGAATGAGTGAAACATGGCAGGGAGGTGACCAGGCAAACAGCTATTGTGCAGAAGAGCCCCCTTGAATAGTCTGTTTGCATGAGTGCCATCACATGCCCCCCGGCCATAGCTCTCATACTGATCACATAATCAATGCAGGGCCAACAGGATGTGCTGAATGAAGTCACAGAGGAATCGGGGTGCCAGTCGTAATGTTTATAATAATAATTAAATTTTTTAGTGGAGAAATTGGATGCTGCTTTTATGTATTACTGCTCATTACGACAATTAAAAGGCCTATAGGTTGATAAGAGAAGTTAAGGACAGATGTAATTTGCTCAGAGGAGATACTTATGTAACTTTGATGGTAAGTGTAAATCAAATGGCAAATGTGTTTTCAAAGGCAAAGCTGCTTCATTCCTCTGGGACTGAATTACTGTCAGTTCTTTTTATATCTGTTATACATAACACCTAATTATCGATTAAGTCACACATGGAATGATGGAGGAAATGTCTGATATTGTTTTCTAAACACAACAACATGTTTTCCCACTCTAGAAAACCACTAAAACTTCTTTTCTTAACTCTTGTAATTCATCAGCACAGCTGGCTAAAGGCACACATCGATTTTTGCAAGTTGAAGCAGGTTGTGAAGATCAGTGTGTTAAACAGGCACTCAATAATGTTGTGTGAGCTGAGTGGTACCTCTGATTCATGTAAGGACATGTGAGCTTATAGGCTAGTGCTAGTGCTAGTGCTGGTGTAGGAGAAGTTTCCCACTTGTTTAGTATTAATGTCCCTTCAATTTGAGACACACATTTAGTTTCGTTTTCCTCAGACCTTTTTTTTCCTCTCAGGAACATGCATTGGAGAATAACAAGGATGACAACCTTATGTTTAAAGGGACAGTTCACCCAAAAATTAAACTTTTCATCATCATTTACTTATCCTCATGTTGTCCCGAACTTGTATGACTTCAGTGGAACACAACATTTTGAATTTAAATATTAATATAGAATATCCTGCCCACTCTTTTCAATATGAGTGAATGAGGACTGAGGCTTGCTGAAAATGACGGAAAAAAAGCATCAGAAAAATGGTCCATATGACTTGAATGCTGAAAATCTTCAAGTTCACCCTAGCTTTCCTGAGTTTAGTACTGATATCAGATTTGAGAATGAATCATCTTTTTAATTAATCAGTTCATTCAGTTCACAAAGCAGATGTGAATGATTTAGTTTATGAATCGGACTAATCCGGTTTTCAATTTCAGCTCACTTAATCATTGATCTGATTTTAGTGGTTAACAACTGACTGATGATTATCAGTGAATAATGGCCTAAATTTCTGTCTGTTCATCAAACAAAGCTATAAAACTTCATCTGAATCACTTTTGTGATGCTTTTACATCCTTCTTAAAGCTTAAAAGCTCCATTCCTAATTCCTTGTAATTTCAGGAGTCACCTCCTTAAAACATTATTCATCTTTTTGTGTTCTGCAAAAGAAAGAAAGTCAACTGAAATGTAAATAATGACACAGTATTGATTTTTGGGTTAAACTATTCCTTTAGCTTTTCTTTATTGTGTTGTTCATGTGCAGGTTTATGTATTTAGGGCTTTTTACTTAAGAAGCGTTTTGCTTTGTTCTATTAATGCAGTTATTTACTTCTTTCTGTCAGCACAAAAACCATGTCCTTGTCCTGTTCATTCATTACATGTGCTTCTTTCTGATATCTGAAAGAGTAGGAATTTTAATGAAAGCTGCTATAATGAGGCTTGTACAGTCCGTGTAGCTAATGAAATAGTAATATGTCCCAGAGCTGCTGGATGAATTAAATATCTCTCACTGCCTTTGAAGATTGTTACGCAGGGAAGTGATAAGCACTGTTAGGGTTCAGGGAATGCGTGGAGAGTCTGAGAAGTCTTTGGATTGCCTTGAAGGAGTCTTGAAAAAAGAGAGAGAGAGAGAGAGAGAGAGAGAGAGAGAGAGGGTTCTCAGGCCTGTGCTCTCTCATACGTGTGTGCACTGTGTGTCAGCACTGAGCCTGACTAAATAAGGCAAGGCAAGAGTTGGCTTCTCAATCGCTGACAAGAATATAGTCTTGCAGCCGTCACTGATACAGTAGCTAGTCTGAGTCCTGTTATCATCTGTTAGAGCACTCAAGTTTAGAGCTGCATGTATGTGTGTGTGTTTATCCTGTCAGCACTGACTATACAAACTATGATATTTTAGTAGAAACAAATTTTACCATGGTTAATTTTTTTGTAAAAAGTTAGAGATTTATGTGTCCTACGTATCTCTATATCTGGTCAAGGCTTTAATGGATGGGAATACTTGAACAGATTATCCATCTTTCTTAATCATCTGTATATCCTCAACAACAGTTTATGCAGAGGATTGTTTCTTCTATGGTAATCTGCTTTATATGCTGCATTTTGTAGTGATTTGTTGTTTGCAAAATAATTTGATGCTAACGAGTTTCCATAGGCATACTTACTTTTATTTGACTTATTTGTCCCCAAATTATATATTTTAGGTTCATCCATTTTTTTGTATCATTCCTGTCGGTTTCATGTGTTTTAGGGCTGTCAGTCAACGTTTTAACATTAATTAATTAAATACACTACCATTCAAAAGTTTGGAATCAGTAAGAATTTTTTAATGTTTTTGAAATAAGTCTCATATGCTCACCAAGGCTGCATTTATTTAAAACAGTAATATTGTGAAATATTATTAAAATTCTAAATAACAGTTTTCTATTTTAATATTTGTTAAAATGTGATTTTATTTCTGTGATGGTAAAGCTGAATTTTCAAAAGCCATTATTTCAATCTTCAGTGTCAGTCTTCAGAAATCATTCTAATATGCTGATATAGTACTCAAGAAACATTTACTCATTTATTATCAATTTTGAAAACAGTTGTGCTGATTAATATTTTTGAGGAAACGGTGATACCTTTTTTCAGGATTCTTTAATGAGTAGAGAGTTCAAAAGAACAGAATTTATTTGAAACAGAATTTTTTAAACATTCTAAATGTCTTTACTGTCAACAAAAATTTGAATGCATCCTTGATGAATTAAAGAATTAATTTCTTCAAAAGAAATCATACTTGCCCCCAAAACTTTTGAACAGTAGTGTATGTTGAACAGTTTAATAATGTTAATACATTTATTCAGTTTCATTCTGTTCTGTGTGGTTTAACTCATCAGAGCATTTTGAGCTGATTGAAACTGATCAGGGGTGCATTTCCCAAAAGCAACTACCGTCACAAGTTCCGTCATTATCATTAGAGTTCAGTGGAACTTGCGACCATAGTTGGCTTACAATGCTTTTGGGAAACGCGCCACAGAGTTGCTGTGCGTACACACAAAAGTCCATAGCACAGCAAGCATTTCTCAGTAATTGCAGAAAGACGTGTTTTTTTTTTTACAAATCAGACATAATAAGATTAGACTTTAACCAAGAGTCATTAACATTCTTTGAATTGAAATATAATTAAAGTGAAATATCACACGCCAGTGAACTGCTTTCTGTCATTCATAGACATGTTAATGCAAACAGTCTATTAGAGGGCTGCAATCCAGTGAAAAAATCTTCTTACATGCCACAGATTTCTTATTTCACTGATGTGTTTTGTTTCATTTTGAGAAATGTGACCCTGGACCACAAAACCAGTCTTAAGTGTCAATTTTTCAAAACTGAGATTTATGTATCACATGAAAGCTGAATAAATAAGCTTTCCATTGATGTATGGTTTGTTGGGATAGGACAATATTTGGCTGATATACAACTATTTGAAAATCTGGAATCTGAGGGTGCAAAGAAATCAAAATATTGAGAAAATGGCCTTTAAAGTTGTCCAAATGAAGTCCTTAGCAATGCATATTATTAATCAAAAATTAAGTTTTGATATGTTTATGGTAGGAAATTTACTAAATATCTTCATGGAACATGATCTTTACTTAATATCCTAATGATTTTTGGCATAAAAGAAAAATGTATAATTTTGACCCATACAATGTATTTTTGGCTATTGTTACAAATAAACCTCAGCGACTTAAGACTGCTTTTGTGCTGCAGGGTCACATATGTTTCTTTAAGTTCACAATGTTTCATTATAAACCCTTCAGATCACTCTGTTGAGCTGTGTTGTTGTTTATGGGCTCTTTATAATAAAACAAATGCTTAGTTAAAAAGTTATAATGGTTCTCCTGTTCCTGTGGCATTTAAAGGTTCAGCCATTTGATTAACTTCAATCATTTTATACCCAGTTTGTAAACCCCGCCTTCCAAACCCACGTCAGCCAATCCAATGCCAGCAAGCCTGAAGGTGCACAATGACTGACAGGCGTCTAGTGTTTCTGATTGGTTCTCTGTGTAGTTTGTTTCTGTTTGAAGCCAGAGGCACAGGTTTATTTCTCAGGACTCTTATTTGACTAATATCTAGGTAGGAGGAATTCTATGCATAATATTAAAGCATAAATTGAATGTAATGTAAAATTGGACTGTTTATCTGTAGGGATGAATATATTAAATCAAAACATTTACATGAACCATTAGAGGCCGCACGATACAGTGATTTCATAGTCTACATAAACATACACTACCAGTTAAAAGTTTTTGAACAGTAAGAAGTCTCTTCTGCTCACCAAGCCTGCATTTATTTGATTCAAAGTACAGCAAAAACAAAAAATTCTGAAATAATTTTGCTATTTAAAATAACTGTTTTCTATTTGAATATATTTTAAAATGTAATTTATTTCTGTGAGTCAAAGCTGAATTTTCAGCATCATTACTCCAGTCTTCAGTGTCACATGATCCTTCAGAACTCATTCTAATATGCTGATTTGCTGCTTAAGAAATATCCCTATGTTGAAAACAGTTGTGCTGCTTAATATTTTTGTGGAAACCATGATACATTTTTTCCAGGATTTTTTGATAAATAGAAAATTCAAATTGTTTACTGTCACTTTTGATCAATTTAAATGTGACCTTTCTTACTCTCCGACTTTTAAAAGGTAGTGTATGTAATGTCCAGTGGTGTATCTAGAAGTAGTTCAAAGACTGTGAGTGCATTTAACATTATGTCCAGTAGGTGGCAACCAAATGTACGTGGAATTTTCAGAACAGTCAGTAGAAGAGTTGATGATTCACTTCTTGTTTACAATCTTCACCTTCAAACTGGATGAAATGTTTCAACAGGTGTGAGACTTTGAGAAACTGAGCCCAAAATTGGCACCAGATTTTGAGATCTATAAATCTATGGATATAAATCCAGAAGAAGTTCAATAATAATAAGCTTCAGTGCTTTGCCACTAATAATGATCTGGTAACACATCAGGAAATTTCCCAAAAGTTGTTCTAGCTTTCATGTAAGTCTAGTTTCTAGATATTTTGGATTAGTATGTTAAAGGGATAGTTCACCAAAAAAATGAAAATTCTGTCAGTAATTACTCACCCTCATGTCGTTCCAAACCTGTAAGACCTTCGTTCATCTTCGGAACACAAATTAAGATATTTCTGATGAAATCTGAGTGCTCTCTGACCCTCCATAGACAGCAAGGATATTACCATGATCAACACACAGAAACCTAGCAAGGACATCGGTGAAACAGTCCATGTGTCATCAGGGGTTCAACTGTAATTTTACGAAGCTACAAGAATACGTTTTGTGTGCAAAGAAAACAATAATAAAAAATTATTCTGCTATTGTTCTCTTCCACCATTTTGGAGAGTACCCCCAGAACATAATCAACATAATCAGTATTTGACGTTCACATGCTTCATGGTACTCTCCAAAATGGCGGAAGACGGTAACTCAGGGAAAGGAATAGCTGAATAAATTGTTATTATTGTTTTCTTTGCGCACAAAACGTAGAAGTATTCTCGTAGCTTCGTAAAATTACAGTTGAACCCCTGATGTCACATGGACTGTTTCACCGATGTCCTTGCTATTTTTCTGGACCTTGGAACATAACAGTTGCGTGCTGTCTACAGAGTGTCTGAGAGCTCTTGGATTTTATTAAAAATATCTTAATTTGTGTTCCGAATATGAACGAAGGTCTTACGGGTTTGGAACGACATGAGGGTGAGTAATTAATGAATAATTTAAATTTTTGGGTGAACTATCCCTTTCATGGAAGAATATCGGAATGGTACTCTGTAGATGCTGGCTAAGGCACGCGGTCTGGACTGGAGTCGTCTGCTGAAGCTGGGAGATCTGCAGAAGGAGCTGCAAGTGAGTCTGGAGCAGATGCTGGAGCTGGTGGAGGAGGTGCTGCACCCTGAGCCCTACAGCAGAGACGAGATCTGCAAGACTCTGGGCATCAGCGCCGAACAACTGTGTAAAGACATCCTCAGCGCCAACACACAACAAGGTAAGAGAGCAATCACAGACCACAGGAAATCAAAAACAACACTACTTACTTTATTAATATACACATTCCTGGTCTTGTTGGCAAAATAGTCGTATATTGCTTTATATTAACTTATATTGTAGATAATATTATGATTACATCTAAGGGGTTCAGCTGACAAAAAAAAAAATTGGGGAACTGGAGTTAATGCATTAACTAATGGGACCTTACTGTAAAGTGTGACCAATATATGTGTGTATGGGTCATTCTACAGAACTGGTCCAAAGTCAGAGTTGAAAACGTCTGGAAAAAATGTTTTTGTTCCAAAAAGTTTGTATGTATGCAAATTGTATAAAGTCCAAGGCACATATGTCTAGTAATTGTGCAGTTAATTCTCATACTGTATTTTCAGAAAGTTTTGGAAAATTTGTCCTCTTCCCAAATTGTCACTATGGGATAACACCCAAAAAAACAAAGATGTCACTACTTAAACTCCACCAAATGTTTCGGTAGTGACAATTTTAGATACTTTCGAACCTAGCTCAAAGATGCTAATCAGCACATGGATAGCTAGCACAGTTCTGAACAGTAGTATACATATAAAAACAAAATATTATGGAATAACTCCCAAAAAAGTGTGCTTAATTGCAAAGAAAAAAAGGTGTTCGGTAGTGACGTTCCTTAAAGTTACACACAGACTTTTGAAAACAATTTACCTCAAAATGATGAGACCTATCTACTCACATCTTGTAGTTATGAGAGAGAGGGACACTGGAATATTTCCTGATCATAAATTTAGGGGAAAAGTTAAAATCAGTCTCAGCCAATGGACTAAAACATACACTGTTTCGGGAATGACATGAAAAATGCGGGACACTTTTTTTTTTATATATATATATATATATATATAAAGTTACATAATTTTCAAAGAAAATATAATGTAAATATTTTTTGAACTTTTGAAAGAATCAAAAAAGATACTTTTTAGAAACAACAACAGCAAAAAAAAAAACAACAATGGAAAAAATATAAAAATTATTTCAATATAATTTTCATGAGTTAGGGTTCGGGACAGGCCCCTCCCATTTGAAAGTACCCAATAAATTATAATTTTATATTTATTAAGCTTACTAATATTTTCAATATTATTTTGGGTTTCAATAGATAATAGAAATATTTTAATAAACATCCAAGATTTAATTAGTTAAATGCTTTTTAAATGTGTTTTTTTGGTTTTGGGACAGTAGTTTGCAGAACGGCCCATACATATTATTTCTGAGACAGACCTCTTGTGTTTTTACCTCAGCGACTGATTTTAAATTGTACCAGCGTGCCAGGCACGTGTACGGCGAGGCTACACGTGTCTTGCAGTTTAAAGCCGTGTGCGACTCTTCCCCTGCCAACGCCGTCGCTCAGCTGGGCGACCTGATGAACCGAAGCCACGCCAGCTGCAGAGACATGTACGAGTGCAGCTGCCCTGAGCTGGACCAGCTGGTGGACATATGTCTGTGAGTGAGACCGGCTGGCGATGCCACATCACACATAATACACTTATGAATATTATATAAAAAACATTTATCTATTCATATACATTTTAATTTCTGTTCATGTACACTACTGGTCAAAAATTTGGAACAATTAAGACTTTTGAATGTTCGGAAATAAGTCAGTTATGTTCACCAAGGCTGCATTTATTTGATCAAACATACAGTAAAAACTGTAATATTGTGAAATATTATTATAATTGGAAATAACTTTTCTTTTTGAATATATTGTAAAATGTAATTTATTCCTGTGATCAAAGTTGGATTTTCAGCATCATTACTCTTTTCTCCGGTGTCACATGATCCTTCAGAAATCATTCTAATACGCTGATCTGCTTACGAAACATTTTTTAACATTATCAATCTTTTTGGGTTATCAAAAATTTTGGGTTAAGTAAGTAAAAAGATATTAAATGGAAAGATTTTCTACAAAGGCACAATAAAATTCAAAAGTCAAAAGTGACAGTAAAAACTTTTATAATTTTCCACAAAAAAAAAAAAATTATACATATATATTATAGATAGGTATAGATAGATATGAATATACACACATATATATCTATTCTTTTTAACTTTCTGTTCTAAAAAGAATCCTGGAAATAAATGTATCACCGTTTCCACAAACGTTTCTTGAGCAGCAAATCTTTATATTAGAATGATTTCTGAAGGATCATGTGACACTGAAGACTGGAGTAATGATGCTGAAAATTCAGCTTGATCACAGGAATAAATTACATTTCACAGTACATTATATTCAAATAGAAAACAGTTATTATAAATTGTAATATTATTTCTCAATATTGCAGTGTTT
>JAUZSZ010000079.1:17416919-17433647 GCA_034780575.1 Labeobarbus marequensis | reverse complement strand
TTGCTACCCTTTTGCTGCACCTTTGGCTCAGAATGCATACTGAAATTCTCACCGCATTTTGCTGCAATTATCAAGCGGTATTATGATGAAAATGCAATCCCAAATGTCCTAGTCTAAATCCATTTAGGAAAAACGGCAATTAAAAATGATCATTTTACTACAGTCTTGGCTTGGACATATTAAACATATCTAATCAATTTGTGTAATACACTTTCATTTTGCAGCTTATAAAGAATTAAAATGTTTTTATTTTGCATATTAAAACTAGTGTAGGAAATGGCAAATGTAAATTGAATTTTCATTTTGCACTAAGTATTGCACATATGTATGGGAAAATGTCAATTTAAATACAGAAATACATTGCCATTTTACATTTCAAATTGAATTTTGCTACCCATATGCTTCCATAAATAAAAACTGTTAGTAAATAAAACAGAATACAAACATATGATAAGAATGCAGGGGTTGCCTGGGATGCACAGTACAGTAGCAATAGAGTGGGGGAACTAAGACGTCACTTTGTAGGCGGATCAGCTGTTAGCATGTTCCTCCACAAAAAGCCAATAGGATTTTCCATAGGCTTTTGGATAATCGCAAAAAATAAGCTCTGTGTTCAATCATAGTTAATGAAACTTACACGCTTTGTCCATCAAGATAATTTTCACATAATAATATAACTTTGACGAATTTTGAAGCCTAAATAAAAGCGCCAGAACTGAAAAGCTAAACTTAGGCTATAATCGCTCGCCTTCAACGTCACGACCACCACGCTTCCGACAACTTTCTCAAACTTATTTTTAACTGTTCAGTGAAATTTACAGGATTTACTCTGTATATGAATTTTAATCCACGCTACATGAACCGTTTCATATAAACTGGAATAAATACAAAACTAGAGCCAATCTAAAACTGAAATGAGACATTAGTAATAAATGAAATAGTCTTAACTAAAGGACATTTAAAGCACGTATTTCTGTACATTTCTAAATAAGGTGCATTAAAATTCAATATACCCTTGATTAATATGAATTTAAAATGTATCGCCCGTATTTAATCTTTCAAATAACAGCAGAGTGAGCGAGTTTTTGGATATGATAAGATTAAACTTATTTTTGTGAACAAAGTACCACATTTCAGCTCTCATTTTGTTAGGGTGGTTACACAAAATGTTATTTTATGCTTGCTTCTAGGAAATCCTCAATATATATGCTTTCTAACAGCTTCATGTGGCTGTAAATATTTAATTTTAACGTGGCTTTAAGTACTACGCATCATTAAAGTTTCACATTCACCATGTAAAGCCGGCAAATGTGGTGTTTACATGTAGTAATCGTAATATGAGTTTACCTTATGCTACGAACCCATATAATCACAGATTTGACTGGACATTTCTGTTTTCACAGATCAGAATACTGATGTTAGTGACCCAGGGAAGGGTCAGCTGACCTGTACTGAACTGTGAAAATTTTAACAGATCAGAATAGTGATGTACATGACTCAGAGAAGGGTCAGCTGACCCAAATTTGTATATCTTTGAAAATATATTTGTACATTTTAAATACATTTTAAAAAACATACAAAAAATGTAAAAAGAAAAATTGCTACATTTCCTCAAATAACATATATTTACTTATATTTAGGTAAATAAAACATACATCAAATATATAATTAATATATTTTTAATTAAAAAAATATATTTACTTAAATATATTTTCTACCAATACGTCTTGGGCCATTTATTTTTTTGTATATTTTTGAAAATGTATTTTAAATACAGAATATATAAATACTAAATATATTTATTTTATTAACAAAATATTTTTCATTGAGCTTCCTTGTTTGCAACATATTTAACATATATTTCATATATGTTTTTGGCAAAAAAAAAAAATATAGACTATATATTTTTAGCATTATGGCCCGTTATTCAATAGCGCCATATAACATTGTTATATAAGAAAAGGGGCCAGAGCAAAGAGAAACACTGCCACGCGATAAAATGCGATTGTGAAAGTTTTCACAAATCGAACTCAAGCTAAAACAATATTTTTTTATTCCAGCCGTCTGCGTGTTTATTGGCAGTAGACGTTTAAACATGAAGAACGCCTATCTTTCACTTTCCTTATAGCGGACTTACCAAGGGGTATGTGGACAAAAGCTTTTCTGTGAAAAAATTCACAGATCAAGCTGGTGAAGATGACACCGGTTTCAGTCTTCCAAGTGTCCAATTTTTGGAGCTATAGCCATTATAAAATTAAGGGTCCCTACGAAAAAAAAACCCGATTTCGGCCCGGAGGATACAGTTATATGAATTCACAAATCATGGAGAATGTCATTCAGTATTATTTGCATGTCTATGACAGCGCACTGCATAGCCAAAAGAAATCTGAATATCGAACTGCAAACTATCTTTACTGCGGTCTGCTAGTGTGTTTCTAAACTTTGAGAACGACTAACAACAACGGCAATCTTACGTCTTCATTTTCCATAGGTAGCCTTATTGTAGGTCATCGGTGCAGAGCGCGCGTTTCCAAACACATTAAAGCCTGGTTTAACGGCGCGCGTCCTCTGCAGTGACAGAGCCCCCCTCAGTGCTGCCCAGAACGCCAGAACATCCGCTTAGGGTGTGTCTGGTCTGGACACTCTTACTGCTCTTTCTCCGTCCAAACACCCAACTTTCTGCAAACGCCGCGCGGATCATTGTGAGGTGCGGACAAGTGACGCCTGACCCCTAAAAATAATTAGTTACGCAAACTTTTTTTTCTTTTTGCAAGCAAATGCAGTTTTTTTTGTTGTTTTTTTTTGAGCGAACGCAAAAGCATTGACACATTTTTCCATAATCATGTCTCTTTAAGGGCTCCGTTCCAGCTGCTCTCTTTCCGCTGATTGTAAGCTTGTGAGTGTGGGATGGGCAGTAATCTTATTAAAGACAGTGTTGTTTAAAGTACAAACATTAAACAGTACCATATTGTTCTGCTGGTATGCAATCGGCCAAGAACAAAAAAGAAGGAAGGTCGCAAGAACACATACTGTAGCCTAATATAATAAAAATATTCCTTCATCATACACCAGTCTAATGAAAGAGTAAAAATATAGTCTTTAATGTTAATAATCCTATAATATAAATCCTATTTGCAACTTTTCCTGAAATAAATATTCACACTTGGCAAACCAGTTCCGATTGACAATTTTAGATTTATCAGTAAGATTTTATTAGTTTAACCTAAACAATTATATTTTGTGCAATGTTAAATATGATAAAAATGGCATTCCTTCACTACTTTCCATCAATAATGATCAGGGGCAGACTGGGAGTAAAAAGTGGCCCTGGACTTTCTTTCCCTTTTTTTTAATGGGTGAACTATCCCTTTAAATACACATAATGTAACATTTTAACCGTTTTTTTTTTTTCCTCAGTGTACAACAGGAACATTTCTGTCTTGATTATATATATCAGCCAGATCAGCATGGTTTCCTCTCAAAAAGTAATCTCAAGATTGCTCATACAGTTTTGTTTCACCTATACAACTTTAATAATAATAATAATAATAATAATAATAATAATAGTTTAATTTATATAGCACCTTTCCCAAGCTCAATGATGCTTCACAATGACAATGGCAAGTAAACAATCAATTCATACATAATCACTTAGTAGACATTTGCCCAAGTCCAAGACATAGTGCAAACAATCAAATACAAACAGAGAACCATAACAGTTTAAGAAGAAACTCGTTATGACAGGTAGTATTGGTTTAATAAAAAAAAACTTTTCAAACAAAAATAATTGTTCTTAACTGTATACTGAAAAAAACAAACAAACAAACAAACAAATAAAAACAAGTACTGGTTACATTAACCGGTAATTTTACAGACGTTTCTGTTAACCGTAAAACAATGCAATGAAGTGCAATATTTCTAAAACAGGTGGTTAAAAAGAAGATTATAATTGTTAAACAAAATGCATTAGTCTATTTAGAGTGGAAGAAGTGAAAGGTACATGCTGTTAATGTTTTTAACTGGTATACTTGAAGCTTAGTTGATCCGGACTGATGAAGGAGAGGCTCCATCCACAGAACAAAGACAATATACTGTAGATTTGTGGGTTAACCAATGTTAAGAAATGTAACAAAAATAAAGAGAGCTTCCCTGCCTCCTTAACTAGCAATAAACAAGAGGAAATAGAAAATAAAATAGCACCCAACCCCTACAGCCTCTGAGAAAGTAAGCAGTATATAAACTATTTACAGTCTTACACTATCTCAATGTTCTCTAAAAAAATGCTTTTACTAATACACAACACAAACTAACACTCAATCACTGTAAACTGCTTTTTCAAGCACTACAACCCACACCATCCATTCTCGCTCTGGGGTTTTTAAATGATGCTCTTCCCATCATCAGTCCACTGGTCCATGTGAGGGGCAGAGACCTGGTAATAATACAGGGAGGACACAAGGAGAGAAGAGGCATGGGAAATACATCAGAAAACTTACAGTAGACAACTCATACATCTTCTGACTTAACACCAACACCCAGGCAATATCCTAATATTGCCAAAACCCATATAAATTAAATAGACTCTTGATAAGGCATTAGTTTTCTGTCCCCTTCTTATGGTGGATGTCAAAATCGAAGCTTTGTTTTATGAGTGACCAACGCATCAGTCTTTGGTTTGTGTCGGATATACATATAAGAAATGTCAAAGGATTGTGTTGAGTATATATGCTGAAAGGAACTTCCACCAACATAAACTTCAAAATGCTGAAGTGCCATTGTTAAAGCTAAGGCTCCTTTTCAACTGAGCTGTAATGGGTCTGGGCTTCAGAGAATTGTTGTTAAGCTCTTTTAAGAGTTCAAGTTTCTAGGAGATATAATAGCATACTCATGAAGATCTGCGTTTTTATCTTCAGATTCACCGCTAAGGGGCAGTGAGAACGACCTTGGACTGGGTAAATGCACTTTTACTGTCGCATATGGTTTTAGTATGTTAATGTGGCAAACTCTGCTTTAGAATCTGTCATTCAATTGTTTTTCCACTTTATAAGGTCTAGCTTGGAGAACAGATTCTGAGATGGGCAGAAGAACTACCACTGCATGTGTTCATGCATTCACATGGTTTATTATGCATAAGAGGAATCGAATGCAACAGGGCCGGAGGAATGACCTGATTTGGCATATCAGCCTGCTGGCATATGTGGAATGACTGGCAGTAAGCAGAAACATCACTCTTTAGACCAGGCCAGAATAAGTAAAGGTTTTGTAAATTCATAAATGACCAGATAAAACATGATCAAGTGCCTGACTCAATATCTGTAATCAATATCCTTGAGGTACAACAATTTTGGTAATGCTGTTATTATTTTCCCATTTACACATCAAGACATCATTGTTCCAGTAATGCATCACCTTCTCATTAAACTAGTGGCTCCTGACCGTAAACTTAGGTTTAGCAGATTCTGGGTCTTATCACTAGTTTATGATAAAGATTTTGTAAGCTTCACAGTTTTCAGCTCCAAATACTAAACACATGCAAAACACGTTTGGAAAAGGTTGCATTATTCAGCCTGAGGGTGGAACATTAAGAGATTTTACAGTCAAGTCCATCCTGTTATCAACCACTGGCAGATCTATCACAGCTGGGCATGGAAAAACTTTGCTACCTGCTGAATGGTTCCCTGGAATAATATCAATTCTGTCTACAGAGAGTCGCTCACAAACTCTGATGCAAACTCTGGTCACTGACCCTGTTCAAGGCAGATATTGTGTAAAGGGACTCATGATGTTTCATGAGGTAAATGCAAGGTTTAGGCATCAATTTGGAGATACAGGCTGCAGAAACCCTACTCCTTTTGATTTACTGGATACATCAAGAAAATAGAAACAAGCCAGCCTTCACCTGATCTGGCTTGAGCAGGCTTACGAGACTCTTGAGCTCCACTCTGCCCAGCCTTAACAAACACTGATGGCCCGCTTGCCCTATAAAGGTGAATTAATATGACGTTTTCTCACATCAAACACTGAGGTAGTGTTTGTTTCTAGAGAAAGAACTGGACTGGAAGAGCTCAGCACCAGACCTGCATTGATTAAACCACTAAAATGCTTGAAAAGTCTCAAATGAGTCCAATATGACGTGTTTCCAATAATGCTGATTAATTCAAAAGTCTGAGCATCTTCTATAAACTGTATGCAAGTAAATAAAATTTAATTTGTTAAAGTAACACTCTATGAGGCTGTTTAAATTTGCTATCAAATAAATGCATGTCTGTATAAATACTAAAACGGCTACAAAGATAGATTTTCATTGTCTTGTGCAGATACACTCAGTCGAGAATATTTGAATATATAACACTGATTCTATACTCGGAAATACAGACATCACATCACACATTTATTAATCTTCATAGACACAGTAGTGAGACTCTTCTGTGGTTCCTCACCTGATCATTACTGGTCCTCGTTACTGATCGACATCCACCTGGGAAACAAGCAATCTCTTTCTAGTCTGTCAGATGAAACCAGAAGAAAAAATAGTTAGTGTTCAACAGAAAAAAAAGTGCAAATTAGTTACTATATTAGACTAGTAATTAGTTACTATATTATTTGTCATAAAAAAAGATAAATTAAATTCCTGTAAATCAGATTAATTACTGATTTTACATGATCTTGCATATATATATATATATATATATATATATAAAACAATATTTGGGTTTTTAAACAATTTAAAGTATAATTAATTACGTTTATATGTTAGTGTGACTGCAGAAGAGCCTGTAACTCCTACTGAGTCACTGTGAAGGAGAAACACATGCTGATGAGTGTATGGTTTATGTGACTGATGAAAAGGAGCAAATACATATTATGGATTACAACAAGTTTTTTTCAGAAATTTTCAGGAGTTTAAACATGTTTGTAGTGGTCTAAGTAAAACAAAGTAAGTGAAGAAATGTGACGTGTTACCCGTCAAATACAAAACAGGACAGATGAGACAGAAACATTGATCATGTGATGCTGGATGGCTATCTGTCCAAGACTGTATGTAACTGAAGCTTTCTTTAATACCACAGAAAGACATTTACTCACCTCAGTTTACAGTTTGAGTCTTGCAGTACATCAATGAGCTGCTTTTCAGAGTCTTGTATGTTACTGTTTTTCAGATCAAGCTCTTTTAAAAACTGCAGAGCTTTTGTGTTTGTCAAAGACTGAGTTAAATAAGAAACATCTGTAATGCCACAGTTATGAAGACTAGAAAGAGACAAACAGGAAGAGAGATCATCTTACAAACAAATAATTAAGGTGAATAATTGTTCACAAATATAATGTGAAATCAGACTCATCATGACATACTGAATATAAAGCATTTTAGTTTAATCTGCTGAAGTGATTTTAATCATTTTTATTCTTGTATGTGAATGTTACTGACCTCAATCTCTCCAGTTTACAGTCTGAATCCTTCAGTACATCACATAAGAGATTCACTCCTGTGTTTTTTATTGGATTCCTGCTCAGGTTCAGTTCTCTCAGGTGTGATGGGTTTGATTTCAGAGCTGAAGTCAGGATGAAACACTGTTTCTCTGTAATACTGCAGAAAAACAGACTGAAGACAGAAAGAGAAAAGACAATGAATCAGATCCATGTAAAGTTTATATGTGAATAAGTACATCATAAGCAAATGCCATACAGTCTAAAAATATTCATTAAGCTTATTTGATTTTACTAAATAGCTTTTACAATTTAATTTATTTAATTCAAATTAAAATTACTTAGTTGGGTCAACACAGTTTGTATATCGCCTTTCCCAAGCACAAGGGCACTTCACAATGACAAAACAGGATAAGCAGTCAAGACATGCATAGACGGACAGTAGACATTTGCCACGTCTAGGACAAGCGGTTGAAGTTGCAGACCATAGTAATAATATAGATAGTCAAGTACAGCCAACAATCATATTCAGCATTAAACCATAACAGTTTAAGAAGAAACAGGTAATGACCAATAATATTGGTTAAACAGATACATTTTGAGTTTGGACTTAAATTTGTGTAGTGTGGTTATTGACTGGAGACACAAGGGCGATGAGGTCCAAACTTTAGGAGCCATAACAGAGAAAGATCTCCCTCCCATAGATGAAAGGCAAGATCTAGGAACACAAAGAAGTTCCCCTCCAGATGATCGAAGTAATCGAGAAGGAGTATATGGAGAAAGTAGGTCAGAGAGATAAATAGGTGCAAGACCGTGAAGTGACAATGCAAAATCAATTCAACCTCAGCGTCCAATTCAAGCCCTTCCCACTCATTGATTTCTCTCCACCGCTGGAGAGCTGCTCCGATATTTATGCGGGTCTTTTTAATATTTTGTTTCTCCAATATTTTCCTCTTCCAATTCTCTCTATCTGTAGTCCATCTGCTAATATCTGTCTGTGCACTCAAATTGAGCACTCTCTTCTCTCTATCATTACAAGACACGCCCCTTACTGCTGATTGGCTACAAATGTGTTTTGGGACAAAAATTGCTTAGTGCACCATTAAAGTAAATAATTGAAATGATCCTGCACAATTAAATATCCAATATTGACTGATACTAATAAATTTGAACATTTCTAATAATGGAGAATAAGCAGTATGGTATTAATATACTGTCTCATGCATGCTAATATAAATGGTGTTTTTTGGGTTTTAGTATCTAATTTAAAATGTATATTTTTATTTTATATTTAAACATATAAATGAAATATTGGTCATTACTTGAAAATAATTATCAGCTTTTCAGTATTAAAATTCAAATTTTAATACTGGTGCATAATTTAAAAAGCATTTTTTTTATTTTATATTTAAACATTTAAATTAAATACGGGCCATTACTTGAAAATAATTACCAGCTTTTCGATATTTAAATTCAGATTTTAATATTGGTGCATGCCTAATATTTTCATTTGCTATATGAGAGCAGGTGCTATTCAATTGCTAACCTCCAGCTTTGTCTCTTTCGCTGGTTCTTCAGGGTCCCAACTCAATATTGGTCATACTAGTGATGCTGATAAATATTGGACTGGCAATTATTTTTGTCCATTTCCTCACTTGACGGCACATTAAACTCAGGTAAGACTCTCGCACTCAGATGGAGGATTTTGCAGTTTGCCATAGGCCCTGATCTTTGCCCCATGTCAGTCACCAACTAATGTAGTCTTCCTTACTCTTGCCATGTAATTGCAGCTGTGCCTGAATGTTATTCAACATAATTACTTACCCTCTAACTGTTTCGACCCTTCAGTGAGCTCATGAAAACTAGCAGCATAGGCCCCTAATTCTCCGCACTTGCGTCAATGGCCTTTAAAACAAAATGGCACCAGTCAGACTCAGACACAGGCAAAGGACTGGACGACTGGAATTAGAGCAAATCATGGGAGAAAGACGAAACCCGGACCATTCGGCCTGAGCCAACCCAGTTCCTCTGGCGATGATTTGTGACTCGCTTGGGCTCTGAAAGCTGAAGCAAGCAGTCGTTGGGAAAGAAAAAGAATCTGCTGATCCAAGCCGTACCCAGTCAAGTGCATGTCCACCCCGCTGCTAAGGGGAGGGGTGGAATGGGGGAACTTAACTGGATATGTTCGGAGATGCACTTTTAGTTGACGGAAGCGAACAGCTGCTTTACTATTTTACCAACTGACGTTTTAAAGGGGAGATGTGCAGTGGGTTGCCAGTGTGTTTGGGCAGCAGGAGTGTGTACCAGTGTCCGCTTTCCGTTTGGTTCGAAACACCATGCACATTTTGAAAGGGTCACTTGCCAGTCTTATTCCATTACCCATCTCTACAGCCTTGTCTAACATCTCTTGCTCCTGTTTTAGGAGATTCATCCTTGACATGCCTGTGCATGGTACTGGTTTAACGACTTTGTCTTGACTTTTTTCGTTTGTTTTCCTTTCTGTTGTGTTCTTTATTTCTGCACCTGTAGCTAAGGATGATGAAAATATCCAATGTAAAATCAAACCTGAAAATAACAGCACGTTACAGTTTGAACTGTAAGATTTAACATGTCCAATGGAGAAAAAAAATCAAATCTAATATATTTTTTTTTAGATTTTTTTTTTTAAATAGTATGTGGTTTGATTTAAAAATATATATATATATTTATTTATTTATTTATTTAAGGCACTATTGTAAAATCTTGTGTGTGTTTTCTTTTGAAAGATAGGCAGTATGTTTGACATTGTACTTATTGTAGGGTAAAACGCATGGCTTTTGTTTTTTGAGAAATAACTAATTGTGACATTTTGCACCATTAATCTTCACGGCCTGAGACTGTGCCCTCTAACTCCCACCCAAACCCCTCGCACTACCCCTTAACTTGACATGTGCAGAGCGGTACCTGCCTCAATATTACGCCTGCTAAATTGTGTTGAATACATTCAGGTCGACCCACTGGTTATAAATGCGAATGTAGAGATGGTTGCCTTTAAAAAAATTGTAACAGTGTTATAGTTTACCTCAGAAAATGTGATTTTTGAAATGCTGTCTTAATTAGGAATTTTTGTGGAAATCTGCTGTTATTCTCCATTATTTTGGTCTGGTGGTGCATGAGGATGTGGTTGCAATTATTGTGCACATGGTGCATTCGCACCAGTATTTAAATGACAAATGTATACATATAAATAGATCTATTTTATATACAAAGTCAGAATATATTTAGTCAACAGTTGGACACTAAATGGCCTTGACTAAAATTACAGCACCGCATCTTTTGCTGATTGATTCAAACATCCTGCGTGCATGGTGTATTTGCCGGCTATGGATGTGTCGTGTGAAGCATGATTTTCAGCAGTAACAGGGTGACTGTTTTTACAGAGGTTTTGTCAGACTGCGAGAGTATGTGAGAGGGAAGGAGGAGGGAAGAGAAGAGCATCAGAATGGATTATGGCTTGTCATTTGACAAGAGAGAATAATCTTCAAATATAGAACAGACTTATTTTTAAAGAAATAATATCTTTTAAAGAAACATTTCTTTTTTTTTCTTTTTGTGGCAGGGTAAACATCTTTGATTTACACTCATTGGCTATGTAAATGGCTGTTTTTTGTGTTTTGTTTTCTATTTCTGTTTATATTCCATCCTGACATGATACATATTAGATGTAATTAAAATTGCCCCTTAAAATTTGGCATTTGTTTAACCAGTAAAGATTTTTTTTTGTCATTTTGTTTCCATTACCAAGAAAAGTTACAAAAAATTTCATCTCTATACCAAGAAAAGTTACAATTTCTGTATTTTTCTAAAAAAAAGAAAAACAGCTAGTATTTAAGATGTTTTATTGTAAAACAGCATTCAATTTAACTCTTTTGTGCTGTTATGATTTAAGATCTAGCGTAGCTCTTCAAATTGACCATAGAAAAATTCACAACTGAAGAATCATAAATTGCGAATTCAAGATAAAAAGTTGCATTAAATCTTTGTTAAAGCAAAAAACGGGTAATAAAGACCTGCAACTGCACGAAAGGGTTAAACACGGCATTTAAAATGGCTTGACTCTGTCATTGTAATATCTTAACATTTTTAAATTGGTTTGAATGTATTGTTTTCATTTTAAAGGTTGAACACATGGAAAAATGTTGCTGAAAGTTTTGATATGAACTGTCCCACACACCTTAATGATACTGAAACGTATATATAGATATATATTATTTTTGGAAATTATTGATATAAATTATAATTAAAAAGGTGACTTTTCAAAGTCTTGAAGCATGTCCTGACATTGTTTTTTTCCCATTTCATTGACCGACACCCAGTCCAAATCATGTCTAATAACCTATTATTAGTCAAAGAAGAGTTTTGAAGTGATTACACGCATTAATGCAGACAATTATTAGACAGAGAAGAGATCAGACAGGGGGCTTCCATTGCTTCCATGCCGTCTCTCTAGGCTTACAGGTATGTTTTATTTTAGAGCAGTCCTTCCCCCTTGAGTGTGAAAATTGTTTCTTGTCTGGAGGATTGCTGCGGTGATCCTAAGACCAAAATAGTGCGAAGCAGCTGCTGTTGGCTGGGAGAGGGTTGTATTTGAGCACCATGAGAGTTGCGCCAGCCTATGTCGTCTCTCTCCTCCTCTGAGCTCACTGAAGAGAGTGGAAGGTCACCCACCAGCTGCTTTGTTGTTCTCTTTTAGTATGTGAACATGGACCCCATGGTGGACTACAGTTAATATAGAAAGAGCCTGAAATAGAGGCTCAACCAACAGACATAACACACAAAGTTCTGTTTCTCAACAGCCGCAGCCATTAAGCGTCTAATCTCACGTGACATTTTACCTCAGTAACCCTCTGCTGACGCACAAACAGGAAGAAGATCACTCCGAGGTACTGTATGTCATGTAGTTACATGGCATCGCTCAGTCAGCACTGATGGGTATTTCCTCCTACTTCGGGGCGTTGTGTCACTGTTTGCATAATTTCTGAAAAATATCTTTCGCCCCAATTGGTTGAGACCAACTTAGATCCTGTATAATTTGAGAAATATTTTCGTGGGAATTGCCAAGGTCAAACAGTATCAGTTACACAGAATTTGTGGCATGTGAATAGGAGACAGTGAGAAACCTCAACCATCTGAAACGACATACACTGGCTCATATTTCACAGGTCATCACTCCTTCTAAAGAAAAGGTTTGTGGTAAAGAGCCATTGTGAACACAGTGGATCTCAATTTTTTTCATTTTAATATTTTTAAATAAATTAATCAAGTACAGTGGTCTTCTAACCAGAAGCAAATTCTTTTATGTCATACATGCCTTTTTTTTTTTTTTTTTTTGCAAAAACATTATTTTACATATTAATTACTTAATAATGTAATTAATTTAGAGTCTTCTCAAGTACTTTGTTTTGTTGCTCAAGGACACAGAGATGATGATCACTTATAAATTCAAAATGACATGTAGTCCATTAATGTATTCAAAATTAAAACATTTTTACCTCAACTTACCTTTTTCTGGGACTTTTTTTTTTTTTTGATGGGGAGGCTCACTAATTAACCATGTACTCTTGCCCTCTCCCTGCCATTAGATCTAGATTGATAGGCCCCCAGGGTCAAAGCTGCGAGGTCAGCCCGTCCTGAGACACCTGCTCTCTCTTGTCAGGCCTGCAACACTCACACTCCCACTGTGAATATGCCACCTCACACCCAACCCTCTTGACAAGAGCTGTAGTGAGCCCTGACTTTCCAGCACACATACTGTATATATCACACGAACAAATACAGCATGTGTGTGCTGTGTGGTGCTCATCAGAGGTTTCACTTGTTTTATGCCATATGATAAATACACAGAGGAAAGAAGAGGAAATCTATCTATCTATCTATCTATCTATCTATCTATCTATCTATCTATCCTGTTAAAACAATTTTGAAAGAAATACTTTTTTTAAGAAATTAAAACAAAAGTGACAGTATGACATTTATCACAAAAAAAAAAAAATCCATTTCAAATAAATGCTGGTTTTTTTTTAGTATCCTGAAAATTGTATTATTGTATGTATCAATTTTCAGCATTGATAATAACACATTTTTATTTGGCACCAAATCAGCATTCTGAAAATTCAGCTTTGCCATCACAGAAATAAATGACATTTTAAGGTATTTTACATAAAATATTTAATCTGTTTTAAAAGTTTTTTTCACAGTTTTTGAATTGTATTTGAATTTCTAAATATTACTGTTTTACTGTATTTTGCTAAAATAATGATTATGTATATATAATTTACTGTATTGTCATGTTTGTTTTTATATACTTATTGCTATTTGCATTCATTAAGCATAACACACAACTTTTAAGTTATTCATTTATGTGGTTACTCAAGTTTCTGTGATCAAGTGTCATATGAGGTAATGTCTCACAAAACACACATTTACAAGAAATGAGTGTGAGCTACTCCTGGCTGATGGCAGACACTGTTGATAAGGCTCTTATTTTAACCTCCTTTGACTATTTCAGTCTGTCCAAACTTCAAACAGGAGGCAGTTCTGAATGAATGACAATACTCAGCAGCTGATAATGTGCCATCCAGGAAGAAGAATCAAGTTCCTAATCGACAGGCTGCTGGGTGGCTTGAAGGGGCGGCCTTTCCCATTTGGCAGAATCTAAATGTTCTTAAAAATACTACCTGGTATCAAAATACTATACAAACTACAAATTTGAGATGGATTTGCTAGAATGACAGAATGTCTAATTCAGGAACTCCAGAGCAATCATTAGAGTGACACTCACATGCATTAACCATTGACTTGATTTGGTCAGAAAACTAACCCCAAAAACACAGAATGAATAATCTGCCTCAAAAAAATAAAGCTTGTCCTACAGCCCTCCCAGATGTAGAAAGAATTTTTGTTTCGTGTCATTTTTCACATCTATAGTTATGTTGAATTGTATTTTCAGTTTGTTTTCACAGTCATCAACAACGTTTATGGTCAAGGAAATCTGATACTCTCCCTGTAAAATAAAATGGCAAAATCTGTTTTACTATAAGACTATATATCTTTATTATGCATTATTAATTATATATTATAATTTATAGTATATATTTTAATACATGTAATTTCTGAAGGATAAATTTAATTAAAGTGGAATGAATAAATCATTATGTTAATTACTCACCTCAGGGCCAAAAATCTTTTTCACGTAAAATGGAAAAGTCTCATGAAGTGTTTCTGAAACAAGGACGGAACATCATCGGTATCCCAGCTGCATCAACACAGTAAAATATAATGCAGTAAACATATTCCAACAAGCAGTACCTCCTTTTATGATGTAACAGAGTTTGATATCTTCACAAGGAAAATCTGGCTGCACGTGATCCAACCACAGCTGATCTTTGTAGTAAACAATACTATGATATCCAATACGAGTAATCGTGAACACTGAAAAACAAGGCAATGTCAACAGGTCATATCAAAGTTAGGTTGTTAGGCTATATTCATTTAATTAAAAAGGTTCAATCAAACAGAGACTGTTCCACAAATAAAAATATATTATATAATCGACAAAAAATCTTTCACATACTTACTTGGGATTACTCTATACGTTACACTGTACAAGTTCTCTCCTAGATTGCAGGGGGAACAGGACAATGACAGGTAATACAATGGGCCTGCATAAAGAGAGATCATTAGCTGTTCATAATGAAATTCCAATAATAGATTCTGTATGTACACTATGTGAAAGAAATGAATAATTTCATTCAAAAAGGACATGCTGAATTTATCAAAAGTGACAGTAAAGTTATTTATAATGTTACAAACATTTTTATTTCTAATAAATGCTGTTCTTTTGAACTTTTTATTTATTAAAGAAAAATGTGTCACGGTTCCACAAAAATGTTAAGCATCAAATAAGCATATTAGAATGATTTCTGAAGGATCGTGTTACTGAATATGAAAGTATTTGATATTCCACTTACCATCAAAGGTGTACCAAATATCAACACTTTCTGAGGAGCATAATAATCTTCTCTCTGCAGTCACAGATGACATTCAAAATAATGCAATGAAACAGAGAAAAGCTGAAGGGCACATATATCACTATATAAAGCACTATATCTGTCATAGTTCATGAACAACGCCAGTGGCAAACACTTTCTCTTTCAGAATAGTTATGTACAAGTTTCAAACTAACCATTTTCTAAAAACACTTCTTGCTTTTGACAATGCACTGCATTGTTGTAAAACACTATTGGCTTGAAACCCACCACATGTTTTCTTGGGCAGGACAGTGGTTATGAGAAAAGGGAACTTCTGAAGTTGTCATGAAATGAAATCACAAAGCAAGCAGGAAAGAAGAGGCCACAGTAAATGATTTTATTTACTGTTTCATACATGTTTCAGCATCACAAACATACTGACATAAAATTTCTGTAAATATTTCATACATTAAAAGAGTCCACTTGAATGACTAAATGAAAATTCCTGTCTTGCTGCTTTTCACACCAATGCCTGCTTTCATGAGCAACTATGGCATCACACATACTTCTCACCTATACAAATAAAGAGTTTATTTATGTCATTAGTAAATTTTGCAGGTCAAATACAAAGAAATCAACAATTAGAACAATCTGGCAGTGTATGTGCCATAAAAACACTATGCGCCAATATTTTCAGGATGGGTTTGCTTTAATGAGACTAAATCTTTTACAAGAACTCAATATAAATATGAACTATCCACTTGATCTTATTAGAAATCAGAATGGAAAAACAAAGAAAGAAAGAAAGAGCATGCCATGCGTAGCTTGTCCTATATGCATCCCATTTGTCAAAAAAAATGTATTCACAACACTGGGATTTTTCACTCGCACAGTGATATTGAAATGTATTGTTTGCTGTTTTTCAAGGTCATCAAAAAGCGTGAGATTAATATAAACCTGATATTCGCACTAGAAGGTAAAACAAAATCAATAAAAGTCCGTTTTTTGTATTTTTTAGAGTCTAGTGTAATCAAGATATATGGGTAAAAAAAAGTTTCATATAGTGAAAAAAATGTTGTGACATATTATTATAGAGTTTTATACATTTCATATATCAGATTTCCTATAGGATCATAGAAGTCATTTATATTGGAAAAGATAAGGCACATAAACTGGAACTATTTCATGAAGCGTTTCTAAAACAAGAATGCAGTCTCATTAGTGAGATGCATTAATACAAAGCTGAACGATTATGTTTTAATGTAGTAAAAGAGTTTAATATGTACTACCTCCT
>JAUZSZ010000079.1:17238338-17250074 GCA_034780575.1 Labeobarbus marequensis | reverse complement strand
TGCTACAATTTTTTTTTTTTTTTTTTTTAAATATGTGTTTCCTTCTATTTCCTGCTGGTATTGTTTTAATTTGTATATTGTCAAGATGTGTTCATCAAAAAAAAAAACTTTTTTTCTTTCCTTTTTTCACCTTTTTCACTACCATTCTATTTTTAAATGATTAAATCAATTGTAATGACTCTTTTTTTTCTTTCTTTTTTTCTCTTTTCTATCCTGCATGGCGATTGCAGAGGAGATGAACTATTCAATCAGTCAAACTGATCCAAAAAAGACTATTCATGTTGGTGGATTCAGACTTAAACCCGATGGAAGTCTGACCGACAAAAAGGTATGATTCACTGTTAAGCACTCCAGAATCAATTGATCGCATTTATCATTATCAGTGCCGTTTACAGTTTCCTCTAAAGTCATTTCCTCTTCGTCCAGGATGATTCTGACAGGCTACTTGGGGTTTGTCTTGCTCAAGAGCACAACCTTGATAGTGATAAATTGTGAAAAAGTTAATCTGTAGCGAAGATGAAACTTGCATCATTCCTGTTTGTGCCCCAATTTTTCAGCCTTTACCACCACTATATTTATTATGAGCTTTTAGTTAAATTATTAACACAGACTAATAATACTCTACAATATACTGATAAGAGTTTCACTTTTAAAATGTGTTTTTATTAAGATGTAATTGTAAATTGAGTATTTTATATTTCTTGAGAGTTGTGTATTTATTTAGCGATTAGGCTAGTTGCGTTACATAACTCTTTAATTTTTCCCTGGTATTTGCAAGCTTGTTCTGTTTACTTGAGTAAAGGGAGCCATTTTTACTGTTTCCTTCTCAGCAGTGGTGTCAATGTGTAAAGGTCAGACCCAATGAACTCTAAGCCCTGACCCCTGGTATCCAGGGACTGTCATTAGGTGCCTGACTCCACTATTGATTAGGAGTTAATCCCCTTTTGATTGTAACTGCTGCCTAATAACAAGTGTTTGTTCAGTTCTGACTTTTCCCCTCCCCTATTAGGCCGTTTCAACTGTGGGTAAAATGTTTGTCAGCCTGCAATGCAACAAGAGTAATGCTTTGCCCTAATTGATGATGGGACTTGAGTGGAATGCTTGAGTGGAATGCTTTCCTGATTCATGTACACTGTTTGAGGGGGAAAAAAAGAGAAAAAACCCCACAAACCTTACAGGTATTGTTAGGGATTGAGAAAGATCCTGTTAAATCTGTTATGTCTTGCTTCATTGCAGATGAAACAGTTGATTAATGAAGTACTTAATTTTTTGTTTCATGCATCTGTCTTTTTTCTTAATTTGTCATTTATCAGCTCATTGAGGTGAAGTCAGGAATTTGGGTTTTAATTGCATATTATGCTTTAAATTGCGGCTCAAGGAGCTGTAACAAGATTTTGGTCAATATCAAGTTTTATTTTTTATTGCAAATTAAAAAAAAAAAAGCTAAGAGTGCAGTACAGTTTTTCAAAACGGTGTAGCTTGTAACAAGTCTAAAAAAATCCACGGCTCTCAAATGCCACTGTGAAGAGCGAAGCCGTTTTGTGCTGTACTGAATTATGTTTAGCATATTTACTTATCGCACCTAACCACCATAACAGTAGTGCCGGAAAATGATACCTGATCCATGTGGTTCCTGAGTATCCCATTTCTCTTCAGTAATAAGGAAGCAAAGCAGGAGCAGTGTAGCAGAACTCGCTCACTCTTCCCTGAGAGTGACTTCACTTAAAAAATAAATGCTAATTAAAGCTTGCCAAATCCCTCCCTGTTTCTCTTTTCATACTTGGCTTGGTTCACTTGCCCAGAAGCTGTAGGTGAACCCCTGCGACGAGCTCCATGTTTTTAGCAGATTCACCAAAGATAACCTTCAACAGCTTTGCTGAAGGGTCAATTTATGTATAAATAATCATTCAACAACTCTCGATCATATCCTATATCTAATCTATATGTTTTTTTGTTTGTATGTTTAGACTTTTTAGCCATTTTTTTAGGGAAATAAGGCAACAAAATAAAATACCCTGTGTCCCAAAACTACAGTGATGCCTGGCTCTCCAATAGGAATTCAGTGAAGGATGGCATCCCTGAGAAGCCTTTTCTCTGCCTGGGCCGCCTTGCCCCCCCTCTCTTTATTCCTACAGAAATTCTTTATTGACAGCTTCTATTCAAACCCTTCAGACTGTTACGGGGAGGAATTTAATTCCCCTCTATTTTCAGGATTGCGTGATAAGGACTCGGCAGAGGATGCGGCACACAAGCCATCCTCCGCTAGATCCAAAGGCGAGATTTTTATTGCTTTTGGACTTTTGTGCACGACAGGATCTCTCTTATTGTTCTCCGGTGGTTAGCCCAAAGTCTCCTAAAGTTTAATGAGTTGAATTTAGGAGTGTAATCGTTTAATTAATTCATTTTTAATGCCGAGGATGTGGCTATACCCGCATTGTTCGATATCGATAGGGTTTAAACGTCCTGCACGACAGACGAGCGATCGGCTCCTTCGTTGGCTGATTTTCGTGCTTGTAGTTGTTCGTATATTGTCTTATCTTGCGGTCCATCGAACCGCATTCGGCTTTTTAATTAAGAAGATGGGGGATGTGTGGATAGGTTGCTGTCCTTCCATGGGACCTTTTATCTTATTTGTGACCAGATGGCAGCGAGCCACGGAAGCCTCTTTATGTCACCGAGCCTCACAAGAGTGGAGGGGGTAGAGACGCCCTCATAATGTAATCAGTGAGACCGGAAGGGTCCATACTGTGTCTGAAAGGGGACAATGGGGTCAGGGATATATCTACATCACAAGAAAATCCAGCTCATCTGCAACCTGTCCTCTTTCCAATAACCCCCTTGCCCCCAACCCCACCACCCTTTGACTGGCCTGACAAGGAAGACTTCCTGCTTTGATCATTGGAGGGTGGAAGAGATGAGCTGCCCAAGAGAACCAAAGGATGGGACTCCACTGTTTACCCTGCACTTGGCTGCTGTTGACAACTCCCCTCCCCACTGCTTACCCCCCGCTCTCCAGCCTTTTCACTCTCTCCGCCCCCCGTCACCCTTTCCCCTTTCTCCTTCCGGGGGAGGCCAAAGGGGCGGGAGCAGGGTGCACCTTGACCTGTCTAGACACCACAGTGTGTTTTTGTTCTGTTGCCAAGGCAAGTGGATCTACTTTTGCAACTTTGGAGATGCAGGTTAAAAGTCAGCGTCGTGGCACAGGGGATGTTTAGATGGGAACGGAAGGAAAGGTCATCAAAGTGACCTCAGTGCCCTACCTTTTTTTTTTTTTTTTTTAAGAAGGAGAGGGTCAGTTTTGGCAACTTAGTCAACTAATTTTTCTATAATTTTATTCTGAATTCTTTTTCTGATAGGTTCCTCTGGCTAGGTCTGAGACTTACTTAACTGAACTGCTGGAAGAAGTTTGCAAAAGCATGAGTGATTATGCTCTCTATGAGGACCCGGACACCAAAGAAAAGAGCTACAAGAGATTTGCACCAAGAGGAAATGATGGTGTGAATTTTCCTGATTTCAAAAATTTTAAGTTTGATGGACCTGAGAGTTCCAGTGCCTTGAAGTTTGCTGTGAGTATAAATTTGATATATTTGTCATTGTGTATGTTAGTTTTTTTGATATTTTGACCTATATTAAAAAGTGAGTTTCCCACATTTTTTTCAGAAGCTTTATTTTATTTCCTTATAAATGATTTTGATTTAGTTTTTTAATCATATGACAGTTGTGTAGTATCAAACTACAAATCATAAGTTTTAAAAAAATTGTGGTGCCCCCCCCCCAAGTTTTATTTCTGAAGGACTTTGAAACATTTACATAAACTGAGATATTTCATGAATCATCAAAACTGACATCTTTTTCCTAAACAAAGTGACATGGCCCTATGGTAATTTTAGATTTAATTGTTTTTTATTATTCTAAATATATTTAGTTATTTATTATTATTATTATTTTTATTATTTAATTTGTTACATGATTGTTCTTTTTTTTTTTCCCCCGTTAAATACAAAGATAATGTCTAGGTCATATAATGTAAGCTTTTATATTCGACTGAATGTTTTTTGTGTGTTCTGTACAAGATGGCTGTATTTTTAGACCACAGAAAAATCACTAAATGCCATTTGCCTGTAAGTTGCCTCATGAACCATTCAAGATGGCAGACTTGCCAACTGTATAATGCTAAAGATGGCTGCCCGTTACTGTATTTTCACTGATGTGATTGGCCACTGCTTCTTTCTTATTTACTGTTCATAGAATACTCATAACTATATTTTTAAAATGTCTTTTGCAGTGTGAAAGCATTGTGGAAGAGTTGGAAGATGATATCATCTCCCTCTTCACCAGTGAGGCAGACCATGTGGCTAAGACGTTGTGCAGTGAAGTATCAGGTATTTACGTGTGATGTGACATACCTTCTTTCATTCATTAGTGTTAAACATGTTTACACTGAAAACCGGAACCATAGTGTTGTCTTGATTTGCTTTGTGCATAAACAGTGTTGCAGTTTTTAATGCACTTCTCTAGTGCTTTTCTGCATACAAATATCAATGCAGTTTTTAAATGATCATGATTTTTTTTTAGCAGTCAAAAATGGTTTTATTGTTTTTATTTTTTACTTTCTGCTTTTTAAAATCAAACTTATAACCCTATGAGATGTATGACCTAAATGTAGATTTTCCTTTTCAAATTATGCCTCAAACAACTTGTAACCTGTAAAAACTGCATTGCAGTTTAGTTTTATAAAATTAAATTCCACAAACACTTGGAGTCTTTAATCAAAATAGTGTTAATTTTGCTGAAATTCTAGTAAATTTAGACATTGATTACAATATGTAAGTATATTCTTTTAATATACAATGTAAATGTCAATTCAATTTACATGTGCTGTTAATTTTTTTTTTTTTTAAACCTTGTGCCTGCCATATTTAAATCTTAGAGACTTGTTTATCGGGTTGTACAAGTAGTCACTCTGAAATAAGATTTCAAAAGTCTATCAAACAAGTGTCTATGATAACAAAATTCAAAAGCAAAACTGTCAATGTCAGTTTTTTTTCTAAACATTTGTGTGTGTGTGTGTGTGTGGCAGTCAGAAAAGATTTTTGAACATTCGGGAATGTAGCGAGAACCTCGGTTAAAAGATTAGCCTTTTTTGCCTTAAATTTTTGTATCAAATGCTTCTGTAATTCTATGCCTTATTGTTTTCTTTACATATCCAGGTCACTGTAAGAGCTCCGTTTTCCAGCACAGCGAACTTTAGTTCCAGATTAGCGTCTGCTGAAGAACACTCAAAAACCCGGACCAAAAATTAAGACATCAAATATTTTCCTAAAGTATGGTGTTTAGAATTTTTTTTAGTAACTCCAGAATTATGATGATAAAAATGATGACATTCATAAAGCATATAACAACTGCTTCCACTGTTGATTAGTGGACCCACTCGGCCTGTATTACCATTATTTTAGATATATTTATATAGCTACTGAACCTGATTTTATTCCAATGACTTGTAATTTAATTTACAGGTTTAATTCCTTAGTTCATTTTAACCTCAATTTAGTTTCATGGCATTAACTATGGTATTACCAGTGTTATTTATGAAACATTTACCTGTGATAAAAGAAAATAAAATATTTCAAATATAGTGGATAAATGAGTCATTTGTTTTCATACTTAGTACTTTTTCCTGTTCAGAATAATTTGTGTGAGGAACTGTTAACAGGCATGCAAGATGCAATGGCAAAAAGACAGACTTTATTGTCCCAAATCGTTTCACAGCACAGTCTGCTTGTTTCATTCTGATGTCCCATGTCTGTCCAAGTCGGGCTTTTGAACATGGCCGCTGGGTAAGCATGATGGCATGCCTTTCGCACCCTTCCCTCACAGCTCCCTCCATGCAGAACTACGCATGCGCCGCTGTGGCAGCAGCACAGGGGCAGGTCCTGTTTTGGGAGAGTAAAGGAGCAAGAGACGCCATGATTGCTTGGCTCTGTGAGTTGGTCTGGATATGGATGTCAGCCAAATCGCTGAGGGGGAAAATGACAATGCTCACTGCTTTCTCTGATATTGTTGCATTGTTTAACAAGTCTGCTCTCTGTGCACAGTGGGAAAAATGTTCAATGTTCACATATCACAAGGATGTATTCAGGAAACTACATGATGCCTGTTTCTTTTGGGAAATGTAATGCCTGGGTGTTTCGGATGATCAGTTGATGTAAATTAGTAATATTCACTTTTCTGCAATTTTTGAAGTAATTTCTTTAGGGTTTTGCCTAAATTTAATGCATAATCCAAAGAAAAGTTATTTATTTATTTTTAGAACTCAATATGATTTATAGAACAAACATATAACATTATTTTTGTATTATTTTTTTTTAATGAGTGTAGACTGGTATCCTTGTTATTAAATGTCTGCACTTGCAAGGTTTTTGCTCCCAAAAGAGCTAGATCAGTCAATGAAATACCTGGAGAAACACGATCATAAGTTCAAAGTTATGTAATTGAAGGCTGCGTACCTTGAGATGAACTTTGCTGTTCTTGTAAGATTTTCAGTTGTCAGGTCACCTTTTTTTCCTTTTTTTTTTTTCTCTTCATAAACTAAAATTTTCTGTGCATGTAACCAACCCTACTCTGGAAACTGCTTGCTGTTTAGAAAGTTGGTTGTGACTTTACAAAGTAGATTATTTCTATTGTGTTTACCCAGCTCTGTGTATGTGCTTTGAGCTTAAGTATGACAGATCAAGTGTTACAGGTGCAGTGGGCTGTGACTCAAAACAAAGGGAACTGGACAGCTAAACATCAATTTCCCATGCATACAAATTGTTTTCATGCTAGCTAGAGCTACTTGTTTGCCCTAGAGTGGCGATATCCTCAATGAACGCAATGTTTTTTTCCTTGATCATGTCAGCTGGATGATTAACTGTTTTGTACAATTACCTAAGTCGCTCAGAATGGGCCTGAAGTTATACACATTGAAAAAATGTAAGTGAAATTTGATCTCACCCTTAAATTCGCTATAAAGTTCAACCGCTGAGCTGTGGCGTTAACTTGTATTCTAACAAGATTAAAATATATTTGTCCTGGAGATTAGCATACTTAAATCCTTTTTTGCTTTTTCTGAACTGGCAGTGTGCTTTGATCTGTGTTGCGTGGCAAGAGCCTGGCTTTGGCTTGGTCATCCGAGTGCCAAGTGTGAAATTGGCCTGATGTCATCCCCATTCTTCACCCTCTACATCTTTCACTGCCTTAATTATATTTCCGCCACAAAGCACCAGCTCTTCATTGCATATTCAAGTTTGACTAGGAAGCATTCAAAAACTATAGATAAATGACTCAGTTGGAAAGGGGACAAGATAGGCCTTTCTCTGATACGCAGACAAGGGAGATCAACACCGTTCTGATATGCATTTTCTTTTCTAGAGTGACTGGCCTCAGGAACCCCAGCCATTCAGACTTTAGAAAGACCTGTTTGGGGAGAGGAGAGTATCTCTGTGTGTTATCAGTTCATCAATGATAAATAAAAATGGAAGAATTCAAATCCAGATCAGAGCCTCTGAGGTAACCTATAGTGTGAGTTATTGGGACCCCAGGATGGACATCAAATTTTTTGTAAAAAGCTAGGCTTTTAGAGCTTCATATTTTGTCTGTCCAGACAACCAGCCAGAAGTTGGCGGTGTGACTTCTTGGACAAAATAGTTGAAGCAAGATTGAGAGTTCTTGGGAATTTCTGGATGCCAGTTCTAGGAATCTCCTCTGACCATTTCATCTCAGCTTCGATTGCAGAAATGTTCTGTTGGTATTTGAAGTGAAACCACTTAATGAGATGCCTTTAAGATCCGTGCTGAATTCGGAGGTGGTGAAATGTGGGCGAAGTGAAACGAGCCACCTGCAGCTGTGACAGGAGGCTTTGACCTTCAACGGGGTCTCCCGGCCACAGACTTCATTCAGGAGCCTCGCTGGCGTCTGAGCGGCAACTGCCTTTTTCTTCCCAGTGAAGCTCATCAAGTCAGTGACCGTTGGGCGTTACTTCCACATACAAGCTTGGCAAGAATAGAAATGCAGATGAGATTCTCTGGCATTGAGGAACAGGTCAATGCTGGGAATGGTTCTCAGAGATAGTTCGCCTTTTGTGTTGGACCTTTTCAGTAATACGACTTTTCTATAGATGTTTTCATGGCGTCAGGTAACACTGAAGTATGTGTAAAGTTTCAGGTAAGAGTTACGAGTACAGCCATGCCAACTAAAGGCATATTTACAAAGTTTAACTCAATATCGATAGCAGGCTATCTCGTTTATTTTATTTTCGAGTATTTGCGCAAAATTATGCATAGGCTTAATTTTTAGACGGATTAGCTAGCCTAAATGTAGCTATAATTTAAGAGGTGACAAGTTATATTTCTGGTTATAACGTGTGTAAATTAGACGTAGTTGAAACAAAGTCTCACCGTTTTTAAAGTGTTTTTTTTTTTTACAAGTGAAATTACATCTACCCTATTAAGCAGCATTTGGACTCCCCCAAGTGTTGACAGTTGGACTGAATTTAGCTTGCAGCGTAGTTTAGTTTTTTTTATTGTTGTTGCAACCAAGTCACGTTAGACGCCAAATAAACCTTTGGACGAAACCAGATGTGTAGCATGTCCCATAATAAAAGAAAAATGACTTTTGATCATTATAGATTTACCAAATACACAAGTTTGGTAAACTGGTTGTTGCTACAGCCCGTGTAGTAGGCTAGTACATCTGTCAAAGTGGCCCTGTTTTTATGTACTCATAACGTAATACGAATTTTTAATTTTATGTTTGGCTGTACAAAATTTGGTGGACTTTTTTGGAATATTGCTTAGAGGTTTTTCTCAAATGTTGCACCAAGTACACAGCAAGGTTGAGCCAAAGTTCATTTTATTTGTGCTTTCCAGAATGTGAATCAAGGCTACCTTTTGGCTGCGTAATCACGGTTTCATCCCATGTAAGACTATTTTTACCATTATTTTAGATAACGAACCTAGTGCTCTGTGTGCCCCGCCTACTTTTAGAAGCTGAATTTAGTTCAATGAAAAGGACAATTCACCATTTAAAGTTATTTTGCCTTTTGTTAATTAATGCCATGTGCTACTTGCCATCGCCTTCTTTTCAGACATTCAGACCATTTGAAAACATTATTTATTAGCTCTGCAAAGTGGTACAATAAACCTTATTGCGTTCCAGTTCTCTTTTGAAACTAACTACACAAATAAACGCTGTACAAATGATCTACCTCTGTTTAATGTTACACTAAATCCTATTGTAAAAAAAAAATAAATAAATAAAATGGTCTGTTTACTTTTTATGCCTGTACTGTCGATTATTTGTCTCTCAGTGAATTTGTTTCAGTTCTTTACTTTTCCTCTTTCTACTTGATGTATTACAACACTTGTGGGTAGATCTAACTTTTTTCAAAAGAATTATCTGAGTCTTAAAGTTTAATTTACAAAACGTTTTGCCAGTGTTTTGGAGGCAGTGGTGGTGATGCTCCTTTTTCACAATGTTTTTTTAAGGGGAGAATACACGACAATTGCAGACTTGCTAATATTCAAATAACCTTTAAGAGAGTTGCTTTTTCAGCTAAATAACTATTGTAATTTCATACTGAAATAAATAGGGGATGAAACGAAGATGCTTCTGTAAAATAAACTTGCCAGATATCCATTTGGAAAAAGATGAGAACTTTTATTGTACATTCCCAGCTAAATTCAACAGACAACAACTTAAGTCAAGTACTTGCATTAGAAGTGTGGTTTTGAGGTTTACTGACTCGTATGCATTCAGATGTCTGATCTATTTCCTGAAAATGTGAGGACATTGAGTGTGTAGCATCCTTGCGGATAGTATTTTAGACCATAGATCTTTTAAATACAATATACTGAATTATTGTCAGCATGATATGATGATATGCAATGTTGTCTTTTTTAAATAACATGTCTCTGTAACACAGCTCCAGTCAATAAAGTAAAACATTTATCCAGGAATAAAATTATGCATGAAAACAAACGTCTAAATCAGATAAAACTTTTTTTTTTTACCATTTATTTTAAATCACAGTCGCCTGAATGCAGCAGTAAAAATCTTTGGACTTCAGCATGGATTTAACACGTTCACTTGTGGCTCAACGTCAAGTGTCAATCAAATCGCTCCCCGTTTTTTAAAAAAGAAGCGTCCTTTTCTTCGCGCGCTATATCTGAAGTTTCAGTGTACAGCAGTGATACTAATTGAAAAAGTTTTACACCACTGTACACGTAAAGTATATACACACATAATATTGCAGAATCAAATCTCATACATATAGTTTTCATCCGTTTAATGCTGGTATTTTGTACACTGGCCCTTGCTTGGAATTATTGCATTTCAGATGTCCTGTCCTTCACGTTAATCACTGTCTGATTTGTCGTCTTTTGTTGTTGTGGCGTGATTGTATAGTCCCTGTGCCATCAGATGCAATGCAAGTGAGTTTTTGCTCCCCGAAGCTTTTTTAATCTTCGCTCTTTTGTTCTGAAACCAGATTTTGATTTGAGACTCGTTGAGGCCGAGTTCCTGGGCCAGAGCTTGTCTCCTCTGCTCGGTCAGGTACCGGTTATTCTGGAATTCATTCTTGAGTCTCTGGAGTTGCTCGGCTGTGAAGGCTGTTCTTGGACGCTTGTCTTCCTTGGTTGGATTATTCTTCTTTGGTTTGCGCGACCTTGGTCCTGCATTTGAGAAAGTAACGAAAGAGATTACATTTTGCTCGTGCCGTAAATGCACATAACCTCTTACTGCTGTATCAGCAGCCTAATTTCAATAGTTGCTTAATAATGTCACTATTAAAAATAATAGGCCTACTACAATGACCAATAATGCTGTTTCAATAATAGTGTTATTTAGAGTTACTCTTTGGATCAAGGATTCTTTCAGAGAGTCTGCTCTAGTTTTGACTATGGAAGCATGGTGTAGTAGTGGTGGTGGGGGTGGGGGTGACTGCCAGAAAGGGAGGGGTGAAAGAGGCTTTCCCCTCTTTCTGTTACCATAGGAACTACATTTATAAGAGAACGTTTTTGTAAACTTGCACTAAGAGTAGCACCTGTCGTTCAATGCGCTAGTACGCGTACCCACTGCATATTCTATTTTTAGTTCATTCTTAGGTAGCCTACACAGTGCACCCAAAGGTTCCGCGTGGTCTGAATGCTGACAATAGATTGATCGGCAGCCTATGAGATGAGCTCTTGCACGCACCCTATTTTACACCTTTTATTTAGCTTAAGCTGAGTATGATTTTTGTAGGCTGCTTTTATGATATTAATATTTTCACGTGGTATAGCCTAATCGAAAAATCAATTTAAGGAACCATTAGGCTAAACTTACTCGCATCATGACTCGCATGCTACGTCTTTTAAGTTAGTGTGACCTTTCCAAATATTCATTCCTGTATAGCTAACAATGTAGTGTGCTTTATTGTGTACAAACTTTGGTAAAATTACGTTCGCAAACTGCGTATTCTATAGAAATGGGTTTAAGATGTAGGCCTATTCGCAAGATTATTGTAGAATATGTTAATCAGAAGTTTGGTCGTGACAAAAAAAATAAAAAATAAAAAAATAAACTTGCGCTGCCACTTTCTCGGAAGGCCGTTTTTGTGCGCAATTTGAACTTCAATTGAAATTAGTTCATTAGAAATGCTGAAATACTGTCTAAAATTGTCCCATTTTTTTCTACCGCTTATGCCGGTAAGTGCAGGAA
>JAUZSZ010000079.1:17210959-17223033 GCA_034780575.1 Labeobarbus marequensis | reverse complement strand
GTATAATAGTCCTAATGATATGATCTCAATTTCTTTGGGGAGCAAGCCCTTAATTTAATTTTCAAAAACTGTTGAACGTTAAGACCCTGTATAGTTTTTCCTTGTGTTGTTTAAATTCTTTTCTTTTTTTTTTAAGAAAAAGAGAAAGTTTTCATATCTTATCAGATCTATTTTTATGTGTGTATGTGCATAAAAGCAATTAATAATAGACTCATTTGCCAACATAGCTTGTTTTAAGAAGCTCTTTGTACGCGGTGACAAAAGTGAACTTAAACGAAAATTACAGTGCCAATTAAAAAGAAAGAGAATAAGGGTCTGACCCAGTCATTATAATTAATGTATTTAAAAACAAACTAACAAAAAAACATAATAATGGTTGGCTATTTATCATTAGGGCAGACTGAGAATTTCAAGACACAACATTGCTAAACTGACCTAATGGCTCATAATTGCTATGGATAGTAATCTCTAATTTATTTGAATTTATTATTTTTAGCTCATTCTTTGTAGTTTTTCACAGTAAGAAAGGGAAGAGAGCTCTGCAAGAATTAATAATTAGTATAAATTCATTATCCTGCTTTAACGATATTTAAAAATTTTCAATGGTAAGACCAAATTCTGCACAGATATTTATTTATACCCACTCCATTTATTATATTATATATTATATTATATATTATATTATATTATATTAGTGGTGGAACTCTTTTCATTTGCCCTCATGAATTAGAGAGACCATCTCAAATCTGCACACACGAATGGTGACACCTCTGCACTCCTGGCATGTCAGAAGGCAGCCCGGTCTCCTGGTGGGGTGTCTGTCTTTGTCTCTCTGTGATCTCCTATATACCCTGCAGTGACTCAAGCACCCCTACCAGGCATCGCCCCTGCTGAGCCCCTCCTGGCTTTAACCCCACTAATTACCAGATTGGGCTACAGACACCCGTACTGTACCCCAGATTCCCTGCGTCAACCACCATTGTTCCCTAAGTCTATGGGTTCAACAATAGATCTATCAAGACTTAGAGGGGATCAAAAGTTCAGAGATGTCTTATGATGTATGTCATGTATGACAGGATATCCATTCATGTGTCTATTGGCATACTAATGCCATTGTACTGATGCTGTGTGCAGGAGGTGAACAGCAGGAGCAGAGAAAGTATGGTGTGTTACTTTTTCAGTATTAAAAAATGTACAATTCCTTTTGTGTTATGTAACTATAGTATTCTATAATTTCCCAATAATGCCAATAATGATGAGCTCAAACTTATGAAATGCTTTGTTGAGGGTATTTTGAACTTTAAAGAAGCTCAATACACTGCACATAAGAATAAAAGAGGATGGGGAGGTCATCAGTTTGGTTCACTCCAACAGAGGTTGCTAACAGGCTTATTATCTCTGTAGGTAAGCTAATGTAGCAGGGGTAGTACACTGCTCGGGATGTACGATCTGTTAAGTTTGCAGCTTTTCTTAAAAAGCGATTCAGGGTGGGAAAATCTGGCAGAGCTCCCAGAAATCTCTTAGCGAAAGGTTAACTGTCAGTATCCCAGCAGGCAGGAATGGCCGCCTCTCAGGAGGGACTTGCGCAGGAGGAGAGGAGTGGGCCACTTGCTTTTGAGACTGACAGTGTGCAGATAGATAGAACAGTGTCTGGCCTGTGAGGGGTGGGACAGGGGAAATGGGAGGGATGCGGCGATGTTGTTTCACAGCAATGACATTCAGACACACGTCATTTCCATAGCGCCACAGTTTCTGAATAAAATATATTCAAATTTACTGACAAGCATGATGTTTACAGAATGAAATGCACAGACATAAATGTTTCACAAAACATTTGGAAAAAATGTATAAAATATATGTATACATGGCAAAAATGTATAAATGCAAAATAAATAAAAATAAGAATAGTAAGTAATGGAGTAAGTTAAAAAAATAATTTTGGCCCTTTTGGCATTTGAATATTTATCATTTGAGAACTCTAAAATATTTATTTTTTATATTTCTTTTTGAGGTCAGATAACTTTCACATCTCTGGTAAATCACAAGCATGCACTTACATATTTGAACCAGAGGTTGTAGGCATCACATGACATTTTCATCAGTTTTTAATTAAAGTCAATTTGATGTAATTGTTGTCTGTATCCCCTGATACACCAATTGTTTTTATTGCTTTGTGTCTAGTTATTCAGAGTAATATCACATGAATGCCAAGAAATTAATATTTGATGCATAAATGCTTTAGGGATGAAAGTGGTTCTGTTCCAAGTTCAATATTTCCGCATGCCTTTCTGATTTAAATGTTGTCAGAATATCATAAATCTGTCTTCTGTTTAGCAGTTGGTGATGCCAAAAGCAAAATAATTAAGTAATACATGATGTTGGTAAAGATTCCAAAATGTTAATGATAGGTCTTAAAACAGAGAGAGAGAGAGATGCATGCTATCACTAATAAATGGCACCAAATTAATAACATATTTCATTTTACCATATCAATCATGTCACACTTTCAACATAAAGCTGATGGCCGTGTATCAAGAGTTTAAATCAACATTTAGTAATCTGGTTGACTGAGATAATGTTTCAGTGGAGTGACTGAAGACAGAATACTGAATGCAGGCCTCCTGGTCTGAATGTGCCAACATGCTCATCCTCTGGCTCTGATATTGAAATGAAGAGACTCATTCCTTAGAGGATGCAGTGCCTCTTTTCTATGCCCCGTTTTTTGTTTTCGCACATAATTGGTTGGTGGTGGGTGGAGGCACAGATGCAAGGGATGGTGGGAGTTCCCATGATGCCGAGAATGGGCACCTCTGTATTCTGTCTGCAAACAGAGGCACGGAGTCCGGCCAATGACACCGGAATACATTTCCTTGAAGGTTACTGCGCTCATCCCAGCGGCAGTCTGGGCACACTGAGAGAGCTGGATGTATGCCAGCGTCTCTGCTGTGCTCTAACAAAATGGAGAAAAGGAGGGAGTGAGAAAGAGAGTAAGGGAGAGAGCAATGCCAATGTATGTGTATTGATTACACTGATACCTTATTGCCGGAGACATCACCATTTAATTTGATAAGATAAGCCTGTAAAGATATAAGTGACAAGGTGAAATGCGGTGAAGGGCTAGCCTATATCCCTCTGAGGAACTGTGAAGATAATGCTTTGATTTAGTTTTTTATAGGAATATTTGTCTTTTAAGAAATATCTCTGAAACAGCAAAAACATTTGGTCCAAAAAAAAAAAAATAGTAAAATGAATTTATTTTTGTTATCTTAAAGCTTCCACTACAATGTAGCCTACAAAACAATGAGCCTATAGGAACAATTAAGGACTACATTCATACGATATTACAATAACATTAAAGGGACGTTCTCTGAGGTCAGTTCCACTACATTTAATAACAGTTGCTTATGTATGAAATGAGAGAGAGTAAATTTGCTGTAGGCCTACGATAAGAGCGCGCAAGTCAACCCGATCTCGTGAAAGTACGTATAGCACGCCTAATAACAAAAACTCTTGGTATTTATGCGCAAAAATCGACATTGGCCTATATATACTATGCAATGAGTAGCATTAGGGTTGTGGGGTAGATGCGTATCATATGCACGTCAAACACGTGCGTGTCATATTGCACTCCATAGTCAATTTTTGCGTATCAATACACGAGTTTTTGTTTTTATTTGCCATACTATTTATTCGCATTTTCCTGAGACCGGGCTCCGCAAGTTTTACGTAGCCAAATGAGCGGAGTGATATACTGCGTCGCTTTGACAGTGATGAACATAAATGTCAGCAATATGGCGCGCCTGACCAGTCAGAATTGAATATTCAAGAGAACTCGTAAGGTGTCGTCACATTTACCTTTGAAATTTGGCGAAATCCATTTCAGTAGGAATCCGAACGTTAGGGAGTTTCGCGTGAGGGCGAAACTTCGCTCATGTAGCTTACAAGCAGAAAAATTGCTTGGTTTGAAAGTGACTTTTGTGTCAGTAGCTTCATCCGTCGCTTATTGACAAGAAGGCTTATTACCTTTTTAGTTGGCAAAATGTCGCTGAAATATTGAGAGTGAAGTCTCCGAACAAAAGAGGGCATTTCTAAATTTGTGGGTATTTTTCAAATAGTGGGTGTTTCTAAATCATGCAATGAAAATGATGGTCATAACCTGATCCACCATGAACACAACTGTAACTCTATGGTTTTTGAAAGAATATTGGTTGTTGTTTTAAATTGAAATAGATTCAAAAATTTTAAGCACGCATTTTTTCTTCGGGCTTTTTCAGGTAAATTGGGACACTGTGTCTGGTAAAGTGGGACACACATTTTTATCTAGTCTGTGCTTACAAAATGTTATTTCCTACAGCAGGACATTGTACAAATAATCTTTTGCAACAGACTTAAAAAAATAACTTAAAAAAAATTAGCCTAGTGGATAGTGCTATTGACTGTGAACTCATATCCACCTCTTATTGAATTAAAACACTTCAACAGAAGCATACATTTAAAGAATTATTAAAGCACTCTAGCAGAAGTACAAATGTAAGCATTTAAAAAAACTCCAACAGAAGGACCAAAACAAAGAACTGTATCCCTTAAACAGAAATACAGTGTAGTGTAAAAATGTGATTTCATGAATGATGTGCCTGCTCCTGTGTGTGTACTGTAAGTGTTTGTATCCAACTGTGTGCTTAAGTGTGTGCGTGTAACACATGCTTTCATATTTGTGTGTTTATGTAGTATGTGGAAGTATATGAGTGAGAGCAGGCATGTGTTTGTTTACAAGCACTTTTTATAAACACGAAAACTAAAATTTCTATTCTTATTTTTTCTGTACCTTTCTTCTGCCTATACAGTTTGTGACATAAAAAACAAAAAAAACAAAAAAAAACAACAAAAAACTATTTGTCACGTTAAGCAATGTAATATCTTTTAAGTTATAGGATGTCCCACTTTAGCTGAATGCCGCTGTCCCAATTTATCTAACATGTTGAGCTAATTTGGGACAGTAACAAAACTTGATTTAAAAAAAAAGTACTTTTAGAAAAAGAAACTTGCATTACTTTGCATGAAATTGAATGATCACATGAACACATATAATTAAAATTAATATTGTCGGTTGAAATACTGTTGTAGAATTTAAACCTTAAAAATTTTAATAGACATAAACTATGTCCTGGTACTTAACATGTACTTTCTCAGACCTTCAATATTTGAGTTTTAACTATGCCCATATGATTTACGTCTGACTAATCAAATGTTGATATTCAAATTATACTGTATTTCAAATTATAATTCAAATTAAAAAAATAAATAAAAAGGAGCACAACACCAAAACCTTATTTGTCCCATTTTAGCTGATTCCCCACTTTTGCTGACGTCAACATACATATGTATATATATATGTATGTGTGTATGTATGTGTGTGTATGTGTGTGTGTATGTGTGTGCGTATATTTCTCTCTTAAAAATAGATGCTTCACGATGCAATAGAGCCAAACATTTCTTTGTGGTGAATGAAGGTTCTTCAGATTATAAAAGAGTAAGAAAGAGATGGTTCTTTAAAGAACCTTTGACTGAATGGTTCTTTTGCAACATATGGTTCTTCTATGCCATTACTGTGAAGAACCGTTTTAAGCACCTTTATTTTTAAGAGTGTTGGAAATACCGCTAATCAATATTATCTGTAGAAGATATTTTGAAAAATGTTGGTAACCAAACAGTTGAGCCACTGACTTCCATAGTATGGGGGAAAATATTATGGAAGTCAATGGCTACCAACAACTGTTTGGTTACCAACATTCTACAAAATTTCTTCTTTTGTGTTCAACAGAAGAAAGAAATTCATACTGGTTTGGAACAACATGAGGGTGAGTAAATGATGACAGAATATTCATTTTTGGGCGTACTATCCCTAAGGCTATATAAACACATTTCCATATTTAGGTAGGCTACCAAATCAACTATAGAGCAAGGTGCCTTCAAATTCTGTAATCTGAATGTCTTCATTGATCAATGAAGATATTGAATTAACATCTTTTGGTGCACTAAGCCAAAACAGATCATCTCTGTCATGGAAAGTGTGAACAAATGTAAACAAATGGCTTTTGGCAGTAATGAATTCATCATATAGGCTACCATTCTGCTTGAAATGTCAGAATGCTTATTGGCTGTCAGAGGTATAGCATAACACCTCTTGGTGAGCAATCTGAATCAGAATTAATTCATCATGTCATAGTATGTTATATTCTGCTGTGTTGCCAAGTGATTTGATCTGTCCTTCGTTAGCTGTTAACCTTTAATCATGACTAATTTGTGCTGATGGAGGCTCTGGAGCTAGATTAGATTTTCCAAGGATCCCGTTTTAGCCGAATATGACATCAACTGACCATTTCATGATATAAAATGAAAAATTCTGAATCTTTCTCAGGATGTTTGCCTATAAATTAATGAAAACCTTCACACCAATTGTAGCATGTGGCATATAGTTCAGAAATCAAAGCTTGTACACAGATGTGATGGCTACACCTGAAAAGCGAGTGGCAAATGTGACCACATGGGTAAAATTGGTCTTAATCAGCCTGTCACGCTGTGTCAGACAGTCAGGTAAAGGGATGTCAAAGCCTAATTCACTCAGGTCACAAGGTCCCATCCCTCCACTGAATCTAGCTGTCAATTAAATGATCTAATTATGCTTCCGATTGGACACGTTTCAGAGTTTGTCAAGGTCTTTTAATGTTGATGTATTTGACCATGTGATGTATAACCATTCATACCATGAGAGATCTTTATATGGATTCAGAGAGATAAAAAACAGAAAATATACCTCTACGCTCTTAGAAAAAAAGTTCAAAAGCTATCACTGATGTGGTGCCCTTTCATATTTACCCCATTTACCTCAGTTTACCCCTAAAGGGTGCATATTAGTACATTAAAGGTACATAGTAGTACCTCAATACATGTTACATTTGGAAAAGATAATGGCCCAGTGACAACTTTTGTACTTTCCTTTCCCGAGTGTACCAAATATTAATGCCATTTCATAGTAAATATATCCTATGTTATTGCACTTACAACATGACCTTATAAGCATGCGTTTAAGGCCGTGATTTTGTTTGATATAATGGAGGGTCTCTCTGTCTGTTGTTTTGCTGTCTAGTCTGCCCTCACCAGGACAAAATGGAGACAACAGGTGATAACTAGCTACATGGGAAGGGAATTATGGCATGACATAGTGTAGCGGAGACAATAAAGGTGGACAATATTCAGCATATAACAAGCATCTAAAATATGTGTTATTGTAAGATCACAGAATAGTTTAAACATTTACAATAACAACTTTTTTTTCTTTTCTGAAAAGCCTATGATTAATTGTTTAATGACAGGTTCCTTAGTGACAACTTGCAACACTAATGCTAAACATGGTTCTAACATGGCTAAACATTTTTCACGGGCAATATCAATGGAAATGTTTAATAGTCTTTTTGGAGCTATAAGTAAGACATATACATTTACTTTCAAACATGAACCTACTCTGAGATTTAGTCACTGTATTTAAGTAAAAATGTGACAACTAGTCCTCAGTCTTTCTGGTCACGGAAACTTAGACAATCATAAATTACTGTAAACCACCAATTATAGTAACTGTATTAAATATTGCTGCACTATATTAAATATTGTACCAGATTAGTTACAAATTATGCTGCATAATGCACATATTCCACTTTTTTATTAATGGTGTTCCAGTGCTGTGTTACTTATTAATATTGTACTGGCCTTCTGCCTTCAGCTTTGTGCATTAGCAGTGTATCAGCTAAACGTGCCTTCAGTTTATATAATAATGTATACCGAATTGTAAATATCGACTTTGCTTGCTGTGCTGTGCTGTTTTTATTCTTGATCGATAGAGAATCCTCGGGCAATGTATTTACCATGTTTGTACACCAGGGGGCAGGTTTGCATAAGACAGCAGCTAAACAATGTTGTAAAGAATGCTTTGCAAAAAAATAAATCAATAAATCAATAAATCAATAATACATAACTGAATAATATGTCTTTGAATTGCACATTCACGGTCATGTTCCAGCCAAAGTTCTGGGTAGGCAATCTGTGCTTGTTGTAATAATATGGGTACATCATTGGGAATCAATTTTGTGATTGTCACACAGTTATATTGCATTAACTTATTAAAGTTCTGTAGAGTAGTTAAAAATTCAATCAAATGACAGTTGAGCAATAGATGGGAGTCAAACACTTATCAATTACATTGTTCTTGAATGAAATTTAAAACCTAGAGAATCTTTCTCATTAATCAAGCTATATAACATCAAAAATTATTGTGAAAGAATGCTTTGATAATAATTGAAAAATTAATTGCTTGATATCTGCAGGGAAATAACACTTAATGACATTGCAGTTAGAATGAGAGCAAACTTTTTCTGATTCCTCTTGACCGGAATGTTGTTTTGAAACACTTTATAATCTACACTGTTTATTTTGTGATCATTTCATTCTGAAAGTTTCTATCTCATACACATGTAATGAAGAAAATGAGAAAATCTGGCAATATGTCTTGTTTTGGATCCATCTGTGCATCAGTTGTACCTTCTCGTGCCATTTTAATACACTATCCCTGCCAAATCAGAATATAACTGAACAGCTGTTCAAGAGCAGAAATGTTATTACAAATAAACACAGCTGATGCAACTGTAACTATTGGGACTATGAATCCAAATCAGATCCAGAGTAACCATAACCCACGGCCCACCATATAATATGAGTTTTGTGTCATTCACGAGTTCATTCTGTCTGCTAAAATGATCCCTCAACAGCTATTTACTATTGCTTGTTTACTGCAGAAAAAATAGTTTCTGCCCAACTTTTTCTTCTAAATTTGTTTATAAGTATCCTTCCTGTCCTCTGCATGTAAAATGTGTGCTGTCATGTGAGAATAAAGAGTATCTACTGTGTTTGTATCACTAACCTGTATTATTGAATGGCTTTCTAAAGCAATAAACCATGCAGCTGTGGTCTGCTTCAAGATTTTTACTTACTGCAGTCAATTTATTATGTAGAGAATCAATGCAAAACACATATAATCTGTGCAAGACCTGAATTTATTGACTTTCACTTAATAAAGTTTATAGATCCCATTAAAGAACCTTTAGCCATCGGCGCCACAGAAAAAGCGGCGACCCATAAACTGCAGTGAATGTGATATTTCAACAAATGGATCTGATTCCTTGCTGCTTTCTCATCATTCAATAGAATATGCTTTATATTTGTTGAAGCAGATATCGTTTCCCTGGTTACCATCCACAGAGGCATTTTCTTCCTTCTCTTTGTGTTGTCTCTTTATTTCTAAAGGCTGAACAATATGAGCCTTATGAAAAGTTAATTTCTGAATTCCATGAGTCCCAGCTCACTGATGTGAAATCACGACAGAGCTCTGAAAAGGATATTAAAATGCTGTGTTCTGTCACTGTTCTAAAAGACAAATGATTTAGGTGCATCTGTCCTTGGTGAAGTAATAGGAATGTGCCAATAAATATTATCCCACACCACTGGTTCAAAAATAGATTTGTATTACTTACATACAGCACATTTCATTCTCATCTGCTTGAGTTTTTTTCCCGCAGGTAATGAAAGCATTCAAATGTTTGAGCCAGACATTGAAAACTTCTAAAAATAACTCTTTCATCTGTGATCTTTTGTGATTGGACATTACCATAATTTTTTACAACATGTAGTGTGTAAGAGTACCTGCAATAGAAAAAAAGGATCATGTATCTGTTTATTTCCTCAGTGAGTCAGATGTTTTGCTGTCTCTTTCTATCACTTTCCATCTCTGCTAAAGGGGAAGGTGCCATTTAGGCAGATGTCACATCCATTATTCATGTATCCACTCCACCAACAAATTTCTTACCTGACACTTTACTTCAATTAGTCCTGAAAATGTCTCTTTTTTTGTTGCTGTGTATTGCAAACTCAAAAGCACTCTACAGAGCTCCATTTTCAGCCAACTGAGCCTTTGGTCTGTCAGTCTCTTGTCTGTGTATTCATGGCTTCCAAAACGTGTTTAAGTGCAGGGCGATAGAATGAACAGCTAAATTAAATAAGGTACAGTTGATTCAGAAACATCGTAATATGAATCCACACAGCCTGAAGTCTAAAGCATCTTCATTCAAAGTGAAAATCTTGAATAGAGCTGAATCCTTTCAACGGCTGAATTATTTTCTGTAAGGCTCAAATATTAGGCAGTATATCTACAGCTCTTCATCTGTTCTTCAGTCTTCTCTATTGATATTGCTATTTCCTCTCGTAATGACGAACACTTCATATTCAAGTGGGAGCGTCATACACAGATGGGAATGAATGAAAATGTAGGCACTTTTAAAACGTCAAGTAGCCCAGTGTAATTTTCACTGACATTATAGGGGAAATAAGTGCTGTTAATCCATCATTTCCAATTTCCAGAAGCAGAGATGACCTCAGGAAAAGTGTAAATTACACAGATGGAAAGGTTTTGGCTTGGTCATCAGCATGTTGCTTAAAATCTACCACTATGAGAATCTAATTCTCACGAGCCCATGTAAAATGACAGTTCCTATAACTCATCAGTGGAGCTGTAATGCATCAATCCCATGTTCACTCTCATCAAAACAGAGACATTACTTTTTATTTTTTATAACAAGCTGTATCTTTCAGGTTAACAAACAACGACAACACAAATAATCTGTACCCCTTATTTGAGTCTGAGCATTATAATTAGAAACAATAATTAGCCACACTGAACGACATAAAATGTTACCATGTGCAAAAAGGCAGCCTACACAAAATGTACAATGTATTTGTAAATTCAAATTAATCCAAATCCTAAAACAGAGCTATAGGAGAAAGTTCATCTTTACCAAAAGCTGTCCATATTTCTGGGTCTTTTTGGATGTTTTCTCTCCTAAATAAGACAATATCCCATATAACCTTCCAAGAAGAAAAAAAAAAAAAAAAGATTGGTATTTTCGAATCTCAAAAGTCTGAAGTTATGTTAATGAGTTAATTAATGACATGGTTTTATTCAAGTGAACATTGAAATATTAAAATCTTTAACATGAAAACATTGAAATCTTTCTCTTTCATTCTCTTTCTATGTATCTCTTCACATACATTTATTTTTATATATGCACTACTGTGAAAAACTTTGGGGTCACATGAACCTTCAGAAATAATACTAATATGCTGATTTTCTGCTAAAGAAAAATAAATAATAAAGCTAAATAATTAAGCTAAAACAGCTGTGCTGCTTAATATTTTTTATACAAAAACTAATACTTTATTATATATATTCATTTAACGCAGGGGATAGACTGACATTTTAGCTGAGCAATCTTCACTGTCGACACTGGGTCAAATCATCACTTTGCCTGTCAGTAAAAGCCCAGACATCTTTCTGTCCATACTTGAGCTCTGTTTCTTTGTGAATCTGTGCTTTTTGAAGAACTCAGATAACCACACTTTCCCAAATCTTAAGGGTGGCTTAAACTGGCATTTGTGGCGAGGCCAAGATTCCTGATATCTCTCAGCGCTGTCGGGAGAAGAGATTTCTGAAAGCGTTATTATAGTTCTTGTTGAAGGCTGTGTAAATGAGCGGGTTGAAGAAGGAGTTGGAGTAGCCCAGCCAGAGGAAGACACTCTTCCATATTGGTGGAATGTGGAAGGAACACAGCGGGGTGATGAGCTCGGTGAGGAAGAAAGGGATCCAGCACAGGACAAACACTCCGATGAGGATGCCCACCATCAGAGCTGCTCGCTTCTCTTTCTGCTCTCGCCACGTCTCGCTGTCGGTCTGGAATGTCACCGTGGCATGGCGTACTGTGAACACCATCTGAGGCTGCTGCCTGGAGGCCTCTTTCACCTGAGGGAACAGATGTGTCTTGAGCATTACTGCTGTGAATGGATCAGTCAGAAGCATAGATTAAGGTCAAATAAACCATGGTATTTAGTACATAAGTAGTGTACATCCCTACAGGGTGTAATTTTATTCAGATTTGTTCAATAAAATAATTTATTTATGCAATATTACATGTATT
>JAUZSZ010000079.1:17128240-17140755 GCA_034780575.1 Labeobarbus marequensis | reverse complement strand
TTGCTTTTCTCTCAAAGTCAGCTCCCTCGTCTTCATCCTGGTTTGTGTGTGTCATCATCGAATGCAAGATTCAGAATACAAAAGTAATGGATATAACTGATACGACGTAAAACCAATAAGATAAAAAATAATTAATGTATTTTCTTATACAATAAAACAGCTTAACAAGCATTTAAAAATAATTTTAGATATAAAGTACCATGCTGCTTGATATTGTAAGCACTGCACAAATCTCTGTAAAAAGTTTTCTGCAAATAAATTTCCATCTGTGGAACCTGTAGGTTTTGTTCGGGGGAATGTGCCAACAAGTTACTGTAAAGAATTATTGCCTCATTATTGGCTATGACAGACACATTCCATCATGGGAAGCTAATGGGAGACAAGCAGTAATCCCACTTAATTTCCTTTCTCATGGTAGCCATTTCAGAGTCTCAGGCTTCTTGTTAGGGAAGGAGTTTAATGCTTAATGAGGACATCTAAAAAACTTTCATCAGGAGATATTCTGTGGTATGTGGAGGAATTTTCTCATTCTTTACTGTCCCTTTGTGGATAAGATTCACTGGAAAACATTAGGGAAAAAAGAGGAACGTTATGCTCTTGATGCTATTTCTTTCATGTGACCTGTAGTTTGTAGTGCACGAGTCTGAATATAGGGACTAAGATGATCCATTCACAGACAATGGGCCTCATTTATCAACAGTGCGAAGAAAAGGTTCTATATTTTGTCCTTGTATTTACACACATTCCTACATCTAAGTACAAATAGGTAAATCACATACTTTGCGTGAAACTGTGCTTACGCACTCATCTGTGAGTATGTACTGTTGATAAATGAGGGCTAATATGTGGTAAGCTTTGTGCTTTTTTTGTTGGTTTTTTCCTGACAGGCCTGGTCTTTGTCGGACAGCTAAGGTGTCATCTCAGTGAAAATTTCTTTAGTAACGGTCTGCTGAAGCCCCTTAACTTTTCCTGACCTGAAATATCCCCAGCCCATTGCTCACTTAAGAAAAAAATGGACACTGAAAGAGTTGTTTTCTCACAGAGACATTGTGAAAGAAAAATCACACTGTCAACAAGACTGAAGAGGGTCAGACCAGTGAAGATGAAAATGTTTCCAGTTTGCATGCCTTTGCACATTTCCCCATAAAACATAGCCTATTGCATGAGAGAATATAAATAATTTTTTTCTCATTTTTGTGCAGAAAGTGTCACATGTTGTGAATGAGGTATGTTGAGATGGAGTGATAACGTATATCTGTACTAGTCTAGAAGAAAAATGAATCATTTTTACGAGACGCTTCCCATTTCTGACTAGAAAAGAGATGTTTCTTACATTTTTACCACCCATTTGAGAAAAAAACATGCTTGGTGTGTGTGTGTGTGTGAGAGATCAACATCGGGCATCTGGACAGCCCCGAGAGGAAGGCCACGGTTAATGCTGCTGAGTGGTTGTAGATAACTGATGATGGCCAGCTGTTCCTGTTGTGATTATGTATGAATGCCTGCTTTTTGTTGGACTAAACAAACATTCACACTCCTCTGAAAGCTATCTTCCATACAGATAGATACAATATACTACTGCAGTTATTCTGAGGAATGGGAAGGACATCTGTGTTCTTATGCACATCCTTAGTAGTTGTTTTGCAAATAATCTTTTGATGTGGTTGGGATTTTGTAATACTTTTTTTACAGGTAGAATTTCTCATGATCTAAGAAATACAATGAATATTATAAATGTTTTTGTAAATGAAAAAATATACGCTATATACTATTTATTCATAAAGGCTGCATTTATTTGATCAAAGATGAAGTAAAAACAGTAATATTGTGAATTATTATTAAAATAAAAAAAACTGTTTACTATTTTAATATATTTTAAAATGCATTGATAGCAAAACATAATTTTCAGCTGCCAGTCTTCAATGTCAGATGATCCTTCAAAAATCATTTTAATATGCTGATTTGGTGCTGAAGAAACATTTCTTATAATTGTAAATATTGAAAATAGTTGTGCTGCTTAGTTTTTATGTGGAAATTGTGACACTTTTTGCAGGATTCCTTGACGAAAGTTCAAAATAACTGTTTATTTTGTAACATTATAAATATCTTCAATTAGATTTTTGATCAATTTTGAAAAAATTCCTGGCCCCAAACTTTTGAATGTAAATAAATAAATAAGCAACATAACATAAGATAAATTAATTTTGTACATTGAAACATTATTTTGGAAAAAACTTTGTGATACTCTGTGCGAGAAGATAGAGTGTGACAATGAATAAATGACATTTTGTGATATAGGCAGTTGTGTCACAGAGAGCTGTTTATTTAATCTGTTAGAATTGTTGAAGCATTTATGATGTATCTATCCATCTATCCATTCATCCATCCATTCATCATCTACATTATATTTTTATTGTCTTTTAATTACTTCAGATGAACAAAAGATGAGCTAACATTATCTCTAGTGGTCTTGCAAAGCCCCTCTGGGTAACTTTCTATGTTTCCATCCAATTTATCCCACAGTAAAACTCCCCTTAATGGTCTTTTAATGTTATCCAGTTCCAAGTGTATGGATTATTAAAAACCTTCCCCTATATCCTTTCACTTCCTCAGAAAACTCTCCTCAGTAAAACAGACAACCACTGGAGAAAATCCAGGCATTGCCTGTCATTTTCCAAGCATGTGAGGTCACTTTATGGAGAGGATATCCTCTCTCCACTCACAGATGTTGTTTATGCACGTGGGACTTGATGACAAACCTGTATCTCCAAAACTTGCTGAGGCACATAAAGCACTAGCCATTTGTAAACACATTTGAAAGTCTCACTCTGACGTTTAATCTGAAGTTTCACATTAAACACATTACACGGGACGTCAAACTGTGTTTGACTAATGTCTCATCATCCATACTAAGCTATAAGTGTAGATGATTTCAGGAGGTTTTGGGATTTGCAGGCCTAGCATCATGAGTATTTGCTTTCCTCTCAAAATGAAGTACATGTTGGTTCCTCTGCCTCTTTCACAAGTATTGTGTGCTTGAAAATTAGGTATAGCAGTCACATGCCATGGAGACACTAAATTTATCTTTGCATTAAATTAAAATGTGCATTAAATTTATCTAAAGAATTTCTCTTTTTATTCATCAGAGAATTCTGATTCTGGATAATTGGAATCTATTAGATCTATTAGAATTTATTTGAAAGATTCCTGAAGGATCATGTGACACTGAAAACTGGAGAATGACTTCTGAAAATTTATGCTGGTCATCCCAGTAATGAATTACTTTTTTAAAATATAGGCTTAGTCATGAGATCCACAGTGAGACCATGATTTTTCAGGTAAGGCCATTATTTGTCATTATTTTGTCATTATATGCAAGTTTTTTTTATTTTATTTTTATGTGACAAGGAAAACTTTTCCTCACGGCAAATCAGCTTCTAACTGGCATTGTGAATGTCCTAATTATGGCATTTGACATAACTGGCATGCTTAGAGTATTTTGTGTCTGCCATCTGCCATGGCTTGAATGTTTAGACTGCAGTGTATTGTGATTAGTATTCAGTGTGGTGTCTTCAGTTGAGAATCCTGAAGTATTATGTAAAACTGAATAGTCATAAAATGTGGGAATTTTTAATGACTTGCTTTCAATCAGTTTTCACTACAGTGCTTGCATTATAGGTGTTGGCGCCTGTGCTAACCATGATAAGCAGCTTTGCATACCTACCTCTCTGTCCTGTTATGGGAGAATTGCTTTATCTTTCAAATCCTAAAGTGTGTTTGGCATTCGTTTATAGTCCAGCAATAAATGCTCTGAAGTGTTACGTAACTGAAGGGACACTGTGTGAATGAAAAAAAACAACACATCCGTCATTCCCGTCAACTGACTTGCTGAGAAAGATTCCCTGACTTGTTCGAACAGATCCTCAGTTATACAAAGTTCAAGTTCCAAACAACAATACAACATTCAAAAGGTGAAGCTAATCCCTGGAATCAGGCGTTGGATGACTAAATGGTTTACTACAAATGTCTTTAATATAATGTATCAGTGCCATCTTGTGTTTAATAAGACTGACAGTTCTCATATGTTATGATTGGTCAAACCTGGAAAAAGAAATATGAAAAAAGTTAAAAAATAAAATTATTTTATGTTCTTAAGACATATTCAATAATGCCGAGCCACAGTCTCAAAAAACAATTGTCTATTAATATGGTAAGAGTCTATAATGTGAGTGTTTTTCTTGGCCATCTTTGAGCTTCACACTTTGAGAGAAATGCACCTCCTTTGTAAAACTTATTCCATGACCTTGCAATTATTTTGGTAGCCCCTCTCACAGTCTAAAGTAGGCAGTGTCCATAGAAACCTGTGCAGTGCTTTATTAGCCAAGAGTATCAGTCTCACAGTGTAGCAACAGCATATTTAAACCAAACTGTTCAAACAGAACTTTTCAGCATGCCAAAAAAAAAAAAAAAACCTGAGAAAACTCGACTTCAGGCTGTTCACCTCTGCTTTTCATCAAGGATTGGAACGTATCATTAGAGAACTGACTATACCAAGATTGACTGATGTTTATATGAGCCTAGAAATTTAGTGTCTGGAGTGCGAGTGGACTCAAATATAAATAAATATTAAAGCTGAATTACCCTAGTCTCGTCAATAAAAAATAAATAAATAAAGTCATTTTTTCATCGCTATTCTATGAGTGGAGAGCATAGGAATCTTCCATTAACCTGGTACTACACTTAGCAGGACACCAGCATCAACACAGGCAGGAAATATCACCTAGCCCAGATCCCCCTTGCATAGTCTTTTCCATTAATTTGTCCTTGACTGTTTTTCCTGCTCCCTTGTAATTCACACAGACTAACAATAAACCCAGACCAACTCCATCTCCTCGTCTAAAACTAAAACACCATGAAGTATGGCTGCAGCACTATACTTTGCTGGGTTGCCAAAATTATATAGCTTAAGCTGCAGCCCATGCACAAATTTACGAATGCACAAATTGTATTAATATTAAAGAAGAAATCGTTGAATAAAGTAATTTTCTTTGTGCACAAAAAGTATTTTTGTAGCTTAGTAAAATTACGGTTGAACCACTAATGTCGCATGGACTATTTTAACGATGTCCTTACTGCCTTTCTGGGCCTTGAACTTCATATTTCTGTTGCTGTCTATGCAGGGTCAGAAAGCTCTCGGATTTCATCAAAAATATGTTAATTTGTGTTCCAAAGATGAACGAAGGTCTTACAGATTTGGAACGACATGACGGTGAGTAATTAATGACAGAATTGTCATTTTTGGGTGGACTATCCCTTTAAATGCCTGAGCTCTTTAACACTGGGTGGGTTCTCTTTGGCTGTTTGGTTTTATTGTTCATCAAAAAAAAAAAAAAAAAATTGAAAGATTCCAAAGTTCCTCTTTGTTGTTATCATTATAGTTGTGGTGTGGACTTAAAAACTATATTAAAATGGTATAACTTTTATAGTTATAGTTGTCGTCCATGGTGTGAACAGACTAAATATAGTTAGAGCTTAATTATTAAATCTTGTGAGTAAACCTCATACCAACTCAAGTTCTGTAAGCAGGGTAAATGACAACATTGGAAAAACTCCTGAGCTGATAATACACAGGAACTCGACATGGATGACTTCAGACCGTTCCAGCAAGCTCATCGTTTTACCAGCACTTCTACTGCACTGAGTAGACGGTGAAGTTGATTTAAAAAAATTATATCTTGTTCCCTCCAAGCTCAGAACAAATAACAGTCTTGTTCTCCGACATGCTTGATTCATGAGTCAAGCTTGCATTAGGTTATCAAAGGAGTGTAAATACTGGTATGTGAACTTCAGCTGAGTTAAACCAGGGTTCTAGAGCATGACCGAATACAAATGGACATGTACTCTAATGAGCTCTCTCTGTGCACATCACACTGTGTAAGCAATGTGAGCAGGCCAGTGGAGTACACATGTGATTCACTGCTTGAAATGCTATGGGTTTTGGGGATCATTACTTCATTGTTTATTGAGAAGCAGGTTTACATCTGAACAAATGGAGTGCATCATCAATAGCATTAAGTTAATAGCACATAAACACAACTCCAAATGTCTCCAGGCAGCATTTTTCAGGAAGGGTGTTAGGCTACACCAAAGCATGTAGTGAAAGTAATTTCCTCCTTTAAACAAACATGTTTTGCAGCGGCAAATATTTAAAGTTCCTGTAAAGTCAAAATCTAATTTGCTAAAACATTTACCTTCAGGTCATCCAAGATCTGGATGAGTTTATTATAAACAGATTTGAAGAAATTTATAGAGGGTCCAGCAATTATTGTTTGATTTCAAAGTCATTTTTGTAAGAAAGAAAATGAAAATTAACGCAAAATACATTATACTCAAGTTAAGAAACTAAAGCTTAGCTAAATGTTTCATTGTTATTCCCACATTAATATGTATTAAGTAAAATTACATATATACAACTCATCAATAATGAATATTTCTAAAGGCATTGCAGTGTAAACATCATAAAGTGTGTAAATGCATTAATACTGCACTATACACATTTTATTATAGGCCATTTTACATCATGCAGTACTCAGTCTCTCTTTCTCTCTATCCCTCAGCATGTACAATGCAAGTAAAAATCCCCCTGATCTAAACTGTTATGCAGTTTCTCATAATCACATATGTAATTTTAATAAAATGAAGAAACAAAAAAAAAACAAACAAAAAAAACAAACCAAAAAAAAAACTCCCTATACAAACACATGCCTGTTGCATGTTTGTCAGTTACTTCAAATGACTTCAGTTGTATTTCACAAACACATTTTGCTGCTTTCACCCACCCACAGTCGCAGTATAAACCCTACACCTGTTGTTGGAAAAATTGAATGTGCCGTCCCTGCTCTCTAACTCGGGGCTGGCACAATCACATCAAATACAAATCCTCCCTAAATCAGCAAAGCAGTGGAATGCAACCCATCCAGCGCCCACCCACACAAATGCCTCGGCTCAAAAGATTTGGGCTGACGCATGGCCATCAGCATTTCAGCAGACCTCAACAACAATTAAGCCTCATCAACCAGTGCTATTTCATAGACCATTTAGCTGGCCCACAGTAGAGCCCTGCATTCTACTCCATTAGGACTCAAATCTCTGTTGATGTATCACAAATATCTGAACCCTGATTTCAGTACTGTGACACTGTCTGCGGGTTACTCTGGCATAGCCAACTCATTACTGATACCATTATTTATGTACCTGTAACTGCTGGTTCATTTTCTAGCTACTATGCAGAGCATTTGAAATGGCATCCTGTTTTTATACTGAAATCTCATTTGATTCATTTGAAGAGATTTTCATCTGTTTTCTAAATGCATGTCATAGATCACAGTGTGAAAGATTTATCCATGAATGCTTTTGACCTCAAACAGTCCACTCATTTAGTCAGCTTATTTTTTAGTGCAACGCCCACATCCAGTTATAACCATATTGAAAGGGGCAGTGGAAAGACTTCCAATGTGTTATATTTGCTCTGACAATATGATCATCTTTAAAACACTGGTACACCTCAAAACACCAGATTCATCCACGCAGAAGAGCACAACCAAAGCAAAACTCACATTACCAAAACAATGTTTTTCTGCAAGTAACTTGCAGTGTTATGCTTCAACCTTTAAGGGCCAAAAGTGAAATAGTGTAGCTTTAAACATTCTGAGGAAAGAGCATACTTTGCTAAGGACCATTGATAGTCTGTTAAAAACACTGCAGTTAGGAATAGTTCACCTAAAATGAAAGCAAAAAACAAGATTCAGGAGAACGCAATATTATAGATGTCTAATGGAAGTTTGAAGTTAAAAGTGTATTAATGATGTTTTTGTTAATTACAAATATGCAGCTTTTTGCTTTATAAGATGTTAAATTATCAACTGAAGTAAGTGCATTACTTGTGGATTATTGTGATGTTTATATCAGCTGTTTGGACACCCACTCACTGCAGAGGACCCATTGGTGAGCAAGTGATGCAATGCTAAATTTCTCCAAATCTACAGACTCATCCACATCTTGGATGGTCTGAGGTAGAGTACATTTTCAGCAAATTTTCATTTTTGTGTGAACTATTATAATTGTAAAGGTATTGTCACAATGTGTTCTATTAACTTAAAGGGATAGTTCACCCAAAAATGAAAATTTTTGTGGCAGTGTCAGTCTTTTCAAAGCAAGACAGATGGAGCTGAAACACTGTTCTTCTTATTAAATCATACAAGCACACATGTGGTTTGCCAAAATAAAGCATGACCAAAACATTTCCTGAGAAGAGGAACAAGAAAACATTTCTTGAATTTTAAGGAGTGAATAGTTGCTCCACACCACATTAAATATTGTCAAAACTTTTGGCTGTGGAGCCAATTTTTCATTCCACGATCATCCTATTTAATTAATCTGCCGGACTGATACAACCGCCCAATTCTTGAACATTAATAACCTGAATATGACGTGATTATACTTAATCACTGTGGTGCTGCATAAATAAGGATTTGCCTTAAATACAACAGTACAAGGTAATCAGGTAGATTGATAAATATAATACAAAGTCTAGCACACTCGCCATCAACATACTAGTCATGTAAAAATTATATATTGCAAAATCTGAAATATCTCTGCAGTGGTTCAATGACAAAAAGCTTTGCAAAAAATGCTTAAGTCCATATAATTGCAGCACTTTAAATCACCACACAAAACAATCTGGTGCTGGTTGTTAAAACATGCAATATAAATCTCAATGACAAAGTTCAATATCTGCAAGGAGTTCTAAAGCAGCAATACAAACATAAAACATAAGCATCCCAAACCACTGTTTATGAAATGTGTGCCCATAAATGATTTGACATTTATGGGGTAATTCAGTCCTACAAAAAAACTCACCAGCTCTAAATGTCCTCCGAGTCAGTTTGCATGTGTATCCTGTTCGGTGTGAGGCTCACACTCCCTCCCTCTATTAAATATACGAGTGTCTCGCCCACTGCTCAAACCACTGCTCTACTCTCTGCACTACTGAGCTGAAGTTTATGTAAGTTAGAGTGTGTGCGAGTCGGAAATGCAGCAAAAAGGAGGGTCTATTGTAAGACTAATGGCACTCCTGTTCCTGAAACCTCACCTTTGTATACTATCAGCAAGCATAGGTCAGAGGTGACAGGGAGATTACTTCTTAGAAAAGGCATAGACATTAGTTAAGATGCGTTTATGTTTGTGGTTCCAGAGTGTTTGGACACAGGTTGCGGCATCAGAGATTTAAGACAAAGAACACAATAAAGCCAATAAGAGCTTTCCTTCACGTTTCAAAGCACAGCTCTTATTCTGTCAGCAAGGGGTTCGTTTTTCAGCAACAAACCCTACCTGTGACCCTGAACAGACAACAACAGAGGTTTCAACAGCATTTTAAACAAAGCTTAGATGAGTAGGGCAGATTCTGTTACATCTCTTGCTATCCCCTCCGTAATGAACTGGGAGAGCAAGATGTTTCTCAGAAGATGCTAAAAATTCCATTCCTCATTGTTTTTCATATAATGTTTCCAACACCTGCCCAAGATTTTCCAACACCTGCCCAACAAGATTTTGCTTATTGCAGTTAATAACTAATTCCCGCTGGTTCCTCCACCCTCTCTTTCTGTTCATCCACAGATAGAGTCAGAAAAAAATAATCAACAAGGCATCGAGCCAAAACAACAGTGGATATACAATGAGGTAATATATTAAAAACATTATTTTTTTATAATATACTGTTCAAAAGTTTGGAGTTGTTAAGATGTTGTAATGTTTTAAGTCAAAATAACAAAAACAAAATACAGTAAAAATAACAAAAATGAATATTTTGAAATATTAGAATTTAAAATAACTGTTTTCTATGTTAATATATTTTAAACTGTAATTTATTTCTGTGATGGCAAAGCTGGATTTTCAGCATCATTACTCCAGTCTTCAGTGCCACATGCATGATCCTTCAGAAATCATTCTAATATGCTAATTTGGTGCACAAGAAACATTTCATATTATTATCAATTATTAAAAACAATGATAAAGTCTACATTATACAATGTAATAGTTTTTAAAACTTTTCTAAATTAATATTAAAAAAGATACAGTATATATTTTAAAAATACTATTTTTAAATTAATATATTAAATTTATTTATTTTTATCTCATAAGTTGACCATAACAATAAAATGATGGTGAGAACCATAGCCTAAGCCTTGTAAAATATTTTCACAGCACACCTTTTCAAAAGGAACACGTTTGTATGTAAAGGGTCCATATTAGTCCCTATAAAAAGTACTGCCCCAGTGACAGCTTTTGTACCATTTTCTGAGAGTGTATTTTTTCTAAATGCCCATCATTTTTCAAACCTGCTTTTTTCATATCATGTAACTTTCCTCTCACATCCAAATCCACTCTCTCGAGCCACTTTTAACATTTAAAAGAAAGACTGAGAACAAAGTGATAACAGAAGAACAACTATACAGTCCAATGGGCAAAACTGACATTTATATGAAGGGCTGCCCAGAGGACATCATATTTTTAGTCATTCCTCTTTCAGCACCATTAGACAGACACCAACAACACAGATAAAAGTCCCTGAGCAGGTCAGTTTTATTCAACCAATGAGAGACTTAAGCACTGCTGCAGCCAAGTTTACACCTCTAAGCTCTTCACTAATGGTATTCTGTTTCCAAGCTAACCCTTGAGGGTATAAATACACCAGGTATCTAGGATACAAGACACTCTCCTGAAACTCTTTCGGACTTTGTGTTTTAGTAGGATCAGGAGAATTAACTGCAAGCCAGCATCACTTTGTTCAGTGTTAATGTACATGTGTGGTTTTGTTTTTGACTAGTTCTATATAACGAACAAGTCTATAACAAAAAGTCAAAAAAAAAAAAAAATTGTAATCAACTTGAAAGCAGGTAGTAACAGATAAACATTATTGCTCAACAGATTGGGTCAGTAAGTTTTTTCAAAAAATACAGTAAAAACTATTTGTTTTAATTGTTACTCTTTACAATAACTCTTTTTTTTCTATTTGGATATATTTTAAGATGTAATAAATTATTGAACTGAATTATTGAATTTTCAGCAGCCATTACTCCAGTCTGTAGTGGCACATGATCCTTCAGAAATCATTCCAATATGCTGATTTGCTGCTCAGTTATTAATTATGGGTATTATTATAATCGGTGTTGGAATGATTTCAGGATGTTGAATAGAAAATTCAAGAGAACAAGATTTCTGTGAAATCTTTTGAAACGTTATAAATGTCTTTACTCTAAACTTTGATCAATTTTTAATGTCTTTGTTGGATAAAATAATTAATTTATTATTTTTATGCCCCAACCTTTTAAATGGTATAGTCTATCACAGTTTCCACAAAAATATTAAGCAGCACAACTGTTTTAAAAAATGATAATAATAAGAAATGTTTCTTGAGCACCAAATCTGCATATTAAAATGATTTCTGAAGGATCATGTGACTCTGAAGACTGGAGTAATAATTGCTGTAAATTCAGCTTTGCCATTAAGAATAAAACACATTTAAAATACATTAAAATAATTTTAAAAACACATGTAATAATATTTTACAATATTGCTGTTTTTACTGTAATACAGTCTTGGTAAACATGAGAGACTTCTTGTAAAAAAAAAAAAAAAATCTAAACTATGAATGCACTGATTTGTAGAAGACATAAAGGATATATTTGAAGAACTGTCTCCGTCAGTGTTTTGATTTAAAACAAAAAGGCTGCCAAAAGGATGTGACACCTAAGAGCAGCGCAGCGCATGGAGGGACACAGATGTAACGGTAGCGGTGGAGGGCTCTCCTAGGTTGACAAAGCCAAGCTGATTGATCTACTTTTACCCTGAAGCAGGGTCCTCTGGACTGCCATGCTGCAATGGTTCACTACACTCTCAGCGAGCGTGTACAGCGCACATCACAAACAGCACAGATGAGAGGAGGAGAAATTCATTAACATCTGTTCTCTGCTGTTTGCTCCTGTTTAGAGCTTCTGGCTAGGTAAAGACAAGCACAGAGATGGGGAGCCATGGTGAGGCGGTTAAGAGAGCAGGAATGAGGGACGCTCATCTCTTTTTTTATGCTGTTGCAAAACATGGCATCATAGCTAGCGGCTTGTGGACTAGGCAGTGTACCAAATTACCAGCCATTCTGTGCAGTCTATTAATTAACCAGTGACAAATCTAATCTAAATCCATAATTTATCCCTGGCTGAAAATGCCCATGATAAAGCATATTATGCTACAATGGATTCAGCTTCATCATATAAGACCTGTTTCAAAACAGAAGGACTTTTACAGAATTCACTTCTATGGTTATGAAGATACAGAGAATTAGATTAGAAAATGAAAAGGCACTCAAAACATTATTGGAAGTCGAGACAAGGACTCAGGCATGAAGAACCCAAACACCTATAAAGAGAAACAGTGCGGCATGTTCAAGACAGTGGCTTTTG
>JAUZSZ010000079.1:17048132-17062087 GCA_034780575.1 Labeobarbus marequensis | reverse complement strand
GCATTGAGCAAAGATGCAACGAGTTCTGCGTCCCAGGCACATGACGTGCATCATGGAAACATATTGTATCGAAATCGCTTGTGGGAGAATACCGGGGATGAAAAAGAATGGGGCGCTTTGATCCGCGCCCTGGGGTCCCGAGCTCCCCGCGTGCGCGCAGACTGACTGCAAGGCCTTATTCACTTTCAGATAGACACACTTACAAAATATTTGTAATTTATCACATTTTAGCCCGACTTTTCTGACTCTTTGCGGAAGGTAGAAGTCTGAATAAAAAACTGGATCAATTATCAACGCGAATATGTTCCCTTCTCATAGGCAGAAGGCTGGCTCTTTTGGAAAATTAGGAAAGTAGTTGCTGTTAGGAAAAAACGACAACTGGTGAAAAAATAGAACCAAATGCTTTAAAAAAACCCAATCTTAAATCCACAGAAAAACCAAGCCAAATTTTACTTTTCATTTTTGTCATGTAATGAAAAATAAAAAATAAAACACTGCTTTAAAATTACGCTATACGAAAATTACTAACAAAAAGTAATTGTATAATTTGCCCGATTTATTCGATAATTTGTTTATTGAACTGTTGCATGCCTTGCGGAATGGCGTGTATTGATATGTTAACCGATTTATTTTTCAAGTTGTGGGATTTCTAAACCCTCATTCCTTGAAGAACTATCAGAGTATGTGCATTCCTTTGGCGATGGGTTCCAACAAAGCAAAAAACATTAATAAAAGTATGGGATCCAGGCATTTAAATGAAGTGACAGGCAGGGTCTGGATATCTTAGCAATGACACAAAACCGCATACGGTAACTACATGCCTGCCTTGAAATACGAGAGTTTGAATAAAGGAGCAGTAATATTTCATATGGGGCACGCAAAAGCTGGATACAATGCCTCTCATATTAAGAACAATATTCAGTCCATTCTGTGGCGAACAAAGATCATAGCAAGACGGCTTTGAGGCTAATTCAGTCAAAGGCACATTTTGGCTTCCCCCGCTGTAAGGTCGGTGTCGTTGTGTATGGTCCACCAAGGGTGGTATGGGGTTCCATGGCCAAGCAAAGCCAGCTGTCCCTGGTGTAGGGCGACCAATCTGAATTGTTATTATAAAGCACCAGAGATACCATTGTGGTTAGTCCTGAACCTTGTGTTATGAGTTTAAAGTTCAACGATTTTTTTTCCCCCTTTTCTGCCTAAATTACCACTACTAGGCAAATGCATGTTTTGTACGGTCAGCTATGGCTTCTAAAGTAACCATTTGGCCTTTTTTTGCGCAAATCTTCTTGAAGTTTGCTTTGACTGTGACTTTGAAAAACACCAGTAGCCTACCATTCATTGTATTGCTGTGCATCGATAAACCATCGTGAGGTCATAATGTATAAAACTATAATTAAAAAATGATGGTAATTACGATCTTCAGATATTAATAATAATAATAACCTACTTGGTTATAATATTTTTTTTAATAATGTTTAAGGATATGTATAATTTTACTTTGCATAGATGGGTTGTTAATTACAAGGTAAAAAATTATTTAGTTTACTTAGGTTATCATTTTAATCATTTATTAAGAATATTGTTTAATGGGATACTGTAAAACAGAACTCTTTCATCTAAATATTTCTAAAAAAGCACATTAAGCGCATAAAGAATCCTAATAGAAAAAAGTGAGCCAAGAAAACAAAAATCTTGAGGCAAGTCTTGTGCTGCAAGTGTATTCAAGCTTTGGGGTGAAGAGAAGGAGACGAGCCAACTCTACCAGCTACCCATTTCGCTCTTGTTAGCCGGGCATCCCGTGCGCAAAAGCCCAGCTTGCCTTGGTGATGTTTTATTTTCCAAGGTCCAATCTTATGGCATAAGAGTATTTTTTCTGGAGGTAACTGGCGTCTTTTGTTACAAAGTAGAATGAGGTGCTGTCTAAGGCGGTCGTTCTCTCCTTTTATGCGCAATTGAACAATATTTCTTTTTCTTAAAAGTCCTGCGCGCGTGCGCGCTTTTGTGCACTTGTTTCACTGGATCCTGTTTGCCTGCTAAGAAGTTAAATGATTCGCAATAGACACCGGTTGCTCTGTCGAGGGTTTCGTCAGTACAAAGGTTGCTGCTTTCGCACCATATGCTTAATGGATACGGTCTTAAAGGCCATAATAAAGGTAAAACGTGGTCTTTTAAAAGTTGGAAAGGTTCCCTTTATTTGATTTAGATGGAGCAGACTACGTGCGCACAAACCCAAGCGCGCCCGGGCATTGACTCGCTCTTTCTTTTCTGAGGCAGCGCAGCCATCACGTAGTGTGTTTCATTACAACATAAGTTTTTCATCACCCGGCTTTGTCCTGAATGAAAGTAATGCTGTGAATTAAAGAAATGACAATATTTTCTATCAGCTTGAAGGTCCAAGAGAAGGGCTCTCAAGCTTGGCAAAAATCAGGCACATCATTCATCATGTCACCCCGCACCTGTGGTCCTGGCATTCAAAGTATACAAACCTATTCTTATTAACCTTAATTATTCAAAAACGACACAATGGCTGAAATAGAGCAGGTTGAAGTCTGTTTATTGGCCGTAAATGTCTCTCTGAAGATCTCCAAGGCTCTTTGTTAGGCCCGCGCGGAGACCGCTCTTCTCCTTTCAGACATGAGTAGCCTTGGACTTTTCAGTTTTCAATCGTAACATCTGCTTAATCGTACGGATCAAAATATGGAGACACCAAACATATGCAATGGAGGATTTGTTAAATCCGGGTAATGAGTTATTAACAAGGGGAAACAATGGAGCAGGATGGTGAGGGCCTTATGTTAACGGAGTCACTTTACGAAGCGCCTCGCATTACCCTTCCCTCTAAACCGAGCGCCAGGTGATGGCGGGGAAATCAATGTGCTTAGAAGGCAGCGCTCAGCTCCTTTTTTCTGCACGTGAAAAATTGGTGGACATAAATTTAATGGCTTGATCAAGACACAGCAATGCGTCTATTGCCCGTGGGACTTGGAGGACAAAACACTGTCGGCTGGCTCGCGTTGGCGCCCTAAATCCGGGTGGATCATTGAAAATGTGTTTTCTTATAACGCATGTCATGCTTTACTGTTCCCATATTGTGTCAGGACAAAGGCTAATGGTACATTAAAGACAAGACAACCATGCCAACACGTCTTGGAGACGTTGTAGATGGAGACGGGCCTCCCTCTTTGCTTGTTTTAAGCAGCTGCTGTCCAGGACCCAGGCGCACAAAAAGAACAAGTTTGAAATACCAGGTGCATCGAGGAGAAACTCGACAGGGACGGATATGTTAAAGTCCTAGCAATAAAGATATCATGGCAATTATCTGCAGACTCAGCACCGTGTAAAACTAGGGGCGCCTGGACTGCCTGTACTTTGGCAACAAAGTCCCCCTACCCAGGATGCGTGACGAGCCGGGCTTTCTCCAGCACCTGTTAGCCTGTGCCCTCCCGAGGTAATAATTTGGGACAAATAATTAGTGATATATTTGTTGCATTGAGGATCACGCTGTACCCCCCGGACGCGACTCGGACATGGGGGATTTAGTAGGCTTATAAGAATCTTGATAGGAGTCGTTCCCAGCTTAGTGCGCATCGTAAGACTGTTGACACTGATAGTTATAATTCGTGCGTAATCGTTTCACTTTCATTAATAATTAGGTGTGGACTACATATGGGGCTCAAAAACCGATGACGACAGGAGATTTATTTTGCTAAAATTTCACTGCGCAAAATCTGTCTGCTTTAAGGCACCCAGAACATGATTTAAAAAAAATCTTCGATAAACGCATCTGGCAAATCACGTGTTTATACAGTTGTTGAATTCTGTCTTTTTGTATCTTATTTTTAATGAAATCTCCACGACTGACCAAACTGCGCAAAGCCAACATGAGATCGCCCTGCAGCGTAATGACTTGCGCAACAAGTATTCTAATTCGTGTTCCGCACAACATCATTATCTACCCACGGGCATCCACAGTCGCGGACTTCCCAAAAGAGTCTGTGGGACGTTGGAACACATAGGCTAATAACGGGAATAAACCTGACAAGCAATAAATGGTCGCCTTTTAAGCTTTGCCAAGCCAAAACCCCAAAGTGACAAAACAGAAACTGAAAAGATCCAGTGCATCAGCCTGTTCCTTCCGCTCCATCGGCGCTCTTCCAAAAGATGCTTTAAGGGTTTTGTACTGTGCCTGTTTTCAAACCCTCTCTTTCACTAGCGTGAGGTGCCAAAATACAATGATAGCAGCATTTTTTGTCTTCCCTTAATCAAATTGAAATGTTACCACGGGCAAATAGTTGAAATCGCCATAAGACGTCTGGGGTCCTTTATCTTAGTTAAGTCTGACTTGGTAACATTTGACTTTCTAATGAGCATAATGGGATTACATGGTTTTAGTCCTGCGCCCTGGATAGCAGAAATCAACGCGTTTACTGAGGCGCTAATACATGGAAAGGTTGGATTATGTCGATCAGTTAAGATTCCATTTAATTCATTAGGGACGTTCACAATTGAGTTTGCGAAATATTATTGACACTAAATAAATAGTCATCTCCGCATAAGAAACTTACATGATAACAACTAACAAAATGGGGAAATAAATACATTGGTAAGCAGTAAACGTTAGTTAATAACAAAAATATAATCATGTAATAAAATATATGATCGTACACAATGTATTGATAATGTGATATAACGAACAAACAATAACAAACATTACATTATGTTAAATTATCACTAAATAAATACCTGTGATTCCAGTCTCAGTCTATCCATGATATTAGCTTCCAGTCGCTCTTCGTGAGTTTACTTTGGACATGTGGACATGGGCATGTGTTTGGGCTACCTCTTAATAACTGCGAGAGCTGACGTAGAGACAACTGGGTACACAGAACACAAGCGGATACCACGGGAAAATTTAGCCTTGGAGCACCTGCAGTGTACCCAGGCCAACTGCCCAAGGCAAAGGAAACGTCATGGCTCTTTTACCAATTTGGAGCCACACTTTAAAACGTACTCCTTCCTCTCCTGTTTCGTTATTTATTTATTTTTCACCCAAACCGTCAGAGACACAGCAAGGGTCCGTCAGATTTCCATAATGATAATTAGTGACATCTTTCAGCTGTCGTTCTAGACTATATCCGGAGCTTCACACCTCACATTAAAGTATCTATTCAGAAATCACATTTTAGTTACAGTTAATCGCACGATTTGACTCTATTCATAGGCAAGGAATAAAAAATGGCCTGTCTACAAGATATATCGTTATATATTGACGCTATACTGTTGGACAGTTCGAATGATATATTCCATGTGATGCATGTTTGCCTAAATTAATTTCATTTGGAATCATTTTGATATTTTCAACTATTGTTAAGCTTTGAGGACACAAACAAACAAACAATAGAAATGCCCATATGGTAGGAATTGTTTTTAATAGGCCTGTTGTGGGTTCATTGAAAGATTCACACGAGACACACGAGAGTGAGATATTAGACAAATTTACTGAGTCATCATATCAGTATAAATATAAATGATTTTCGTGTTTCGTTTGTATAAAAATAGGTTTTGTTTGACATAAAATCCGTATTAAATTAGAAAAATATATTACAGCACAATTAAAGAATTAAATACGACACAAAATGATTGCCAGTGGCCATTTCTTCAATTCAGAGTAAAAAGCTGAAACACAGATAGTAACAATAATACATTACAAATAAACAAAACGTGGATATATCCATACAATTCAGTTGTACACAATGTGTATACAGAGTAATAGTGGCACTGCCTTAGGAAATCAAGTTAAAGGGGGGTTCATTCTCAATGTTGTTGATGGATGATTTTAAGTGCAACTTTCGTGGGTCCTCTGGTGTCCAGACTTTCGCTGTCCTAATAATGTTCTGATCTTTTAACTGCTTCTCATCAGTCCATGACAGAGAGTGGCCGGCGAGAGGAGGCAAACCGTAGTCTGGGTCATTTGGAGATGGGGATCCTGGAAAAAAAACGGGCGAGAGTCGTTTAATAATAATAATAATAATAATAATAATAATAATAATAATAATAATAATAATAATAAAGAAACAACACAATAACGATATACATACTTGTTCCTCTGTGGCAAATGATGACCTTTTTAGGTTGGTTTAAAGTATCACTCTGTGGGTTCCGGATCGGCATGTCGGACTGCACAAGTTCTGCCAGGAAGTTTATGTAGCCTATTGCCAGACGTAAAGTGTCAACTTTCGAAAGTCTCTTCTCGTATGGTAGAGTAGGAATGTGAGATCGCAGTCCCTCGAAAGCATCGTTAATGGACTGCATCCTCCGTCGCTCCCGGACGTTGGCAGCTTGGCGCAACTGTTGCATCTCCGCCTCAGATCTCATGCGCCTCCGCCTCTTCAGCAAGGAACCGTCTCTGTGAGGGGACAGTTCCGAGGTGCTGTCAGCGCATCCGTACGAGAAAGTCGAAGACGACGAGGAAAAAGAGAAGTTGCCAACGTCACAATAATCTCCGTCCTGCGATATCCGACTGTCCTTATAATATTCTTGAATTTGATTGGTGAGGAAATCGACGTCCTCATCCAAAAAGTCGTCTGTGTCCAAGTGGTCCCTCGACGAGTGGTCCGTGAAGAAGTCATCGTCGTCGAAATAAGGGGAGGAGAAGGAGTCTAAGCCTGTGAATGGATCCAACACAGTGTCCATATTTATGTGCTGTGTTGGTGTTGCCCAGTAACAACAATCGCCGACTCTTCGATCTTTCCTCTTGATGCTCAAGAGTTGGTTCGGTTTGAAAGGCGGCACGCGAGGACTCTTATAACTACATCCATAGTCGCGTGCCATTGACCGTAAGCGCCAACCAATCAGCGCCAAGCATCCCCAGCGCCCGCAGCTGAGGCAGCTCACCTTAGGATAAGGCATGTTTACAGGCCACCCCCCCAGTACACGCCCCCTGAGCCCAAAACATCGAGAAAGGACATGCTCCTAAATTGTCGACAAAGCGACTGCCTATATTGACAACTGTATCAGAAATAGCATCTCCGTCAGTGTTGCAGTCGAACCTTAATAAATGAGCAGAACAAATAAAACCATTTTTTTCTTATATTATTGTTTTTAAATTATCTTATATCGTTTACATACACTTTATTCGACCTAAATGACAGAAATATGTGATTTTACAGCACACTAAATTTTATAATGAAAAAAAAAAAATTAAGGAAACCCACATGTGCAATTATATAACTGCAATGCACGGATATTTTAGGACTAAATGAATTTCCTTAAAATATAATTAATATGCATGTCATCATGCACTCAGAAAAAAAGTGCAAAAGTTGTCACTGGGTATTAAAATGTACCAAAATAAGGGTTCCAAAAGGAGGTTTTCGCATCTATGCCATAGAAGACAAATTTTGTGTTCCCAAAAGAACCTTTCAGTGAACATTTCTTTTTGCACCTTTTGTTTTGAAAATGTTCCATTGATGTTAAAGGTTCTTCATGAAACCATACATGCCAAGAACCTTTATTTTTAAGATGTAGCCTACCTTTAAGGTATTAATATGCACCCGTTTAGGGTAAATATGGTACAAGCCTGCAGCCTACCACTGGAAAAAGTACCCCAGTGCCCAGTGCCACAAAAAAGTGACAGCTTTTGTAAAAAAAAAAATTCTGAAAGTCTATGAATTTTCCAAAAGTTTTACAGTTACTGTGTGATCTGACTAATTTCTCAGTTCCTCTGCTGTTCAACGAACAGACAGACACTTAACAGCAGTTAAAGGACATGCTGCGCTCTCTTACTTATTGACGCTTAAATGTTAGTTTTTGTCCTTTCGTTTGTCTTTCCACCATTAACGTTGACTGGATAAAGTGCACCCAGTTATCACATGTAATTAAGGGGTCAGAGAGGTAGGCCTACTGTTGACCCTGTCACCTTGAGGCTCCTCTTAAAGCAGGTAACCATTCAAGCGCTCACCATTCGCGTGCGCAAAGCCCCTTCCACCAGCCTCTTAATTATCAAGACGTGCAGCTATGTTAAAGCCCCATTGGTTGTCCACGAGGTCCATACAATACAGCACAAACATTTGTGTATGAGTAATGTCAGTGAAAGGAGCTGTCATTTAAGAGGCAGAAAGGGTAAAGAATAGGTCTCTCATCAATCACGGGCTGTAGGATGCCAGGCCGCACGTTTGTATCAAGCAGTGGACACTAGCCTGTCCAGGAAACAATCAAAAGAATAAGGCAAGCGCTTCAGCGCTAAACCGGGGGCGTTTGCAGCTTTCAATGCGAACAACCTATAGTCACCCTAAACGACCAATCTGTAACAATGCGTGTTCCTGAACAGACGGAAAAACACTGAATGACAAAACAAACATAAAAATGACTCTCACTGAATTGCACCTAAGAGAAGCGCTATTTGAAAGACATCTGTAGAATGACAAATTAAATCTCTTAGTTTTATACACTAGATATAAAAGTACCTTATTTATCCCTATATGGTAAATAATAAAAGTTTAAAGGTACTTTAAAGTGCATATTAGCAACTAAAGTGTACATCTTTTGAAAAGTGCCCTTTGAAATGGTATCGCCACATTGTCAGCTGAGAATTTTAGATTAGATTTACATTAATATTATGGAAAAAGGTGTCATGTTTGTACATTTATAAATTTTAAAAAGTGAGAGAACAATGGATTAGCTAAATTAGCTATAAATCATTCACGTAAAAGAAAAAATAAAATATGTAGGAAAACGTAGTTAAATCCTGCATTCAAACTTCAAACCTCAATGTTAATTTTCCTGAAATTATTTTTTAAACGTTTCAAATAAATTTATTATGAATACCAACTAAACTGTATTTAAAATAATTATTGTAGAGATGCAATTGAGAGCAGCAGGGAGCGCCACGCGTTTGACCAATAAATTCCCATAGATTTTTGGAAAAGAGGGAGTTTTGTCCTATAAAGTGGTGCTTTACCGTTTTCTTTTAACACAAGACATCATTATACAAGTGCTTGAATAACAAACAAGAATAAATATACCAGCGGAGAAACGACAAGCAGCGGGTATGGTTTTATTATGTAGGGGGCTGGTACTGGCATTAAGAGCAGTGTGGCTCACAGTGGTCGCCAATGAGGAGGTTTGTAAGACACCTCACAACAAATTATGCCGGTACCTGAGATGCTAACTGGTTGGAGCCCATAAACAATCCTTATTCTCTGCTATTCAAATAAAGATGGAGGGGGTCACTTTGTTAGTAAAAGGGAAAAAAGGGTCTGGTGAGTGTATGGTTGTTGCACCCCGCTGCAAGCTGCAACGCGAGGGACAATCCGTGGGAATCACACCACTTGCGCGCTCTGCACTCAAAGAGACCCACTGCCGGCACTGAATGAACGGAGCAGCCGTACAGCTTGTATGCGTATTTAGAATATTAAAAAAGGTGTTGATAAATGTCCCTTTTTTGTAAGAGGACTGTTCATTTAATTAATTTATTGTTTGAAAGTTTCAAAATTGACGAGGTGCAAACACACCAGAACGCATTTCTACGTCAGTATTGCGTGCATTTCAATGAATAGCCTAATGATTTTGTTTGTCATCATAACATAAATAAGAAATGTCACTTAACCGACTATTTACCCAAGAGCACAAAGTTCACGTTCAAGTGCATAACGCGCATATAAACTGCCCATGAATTGGAATGGTGCACCTGTAGTCCACTGTGGAGCGACACAAGTGGCACCTGAACGCCCACCGGTTGTTCAGCAAAGCGAGTCATTGAGCCATTAAGCACAGACAGGACCGTGACCGTCACCTTTGCGCTATCAATTAAGCAATGTCACATATCTCAGCGGCCGCGGCTGCAGACCTTGGGCTGGCATGGGAATAGCAACACATGGATTTTTGAACAGATATTACAACGATGAGCATTATAAATGAGACGTCTTATTTCAGGTCATGGTGCATTAGGGTTCACGAGGCGAGTAAAGGCTGCAAGCAGCAGGAAAAGGGACGTCAAAAAAATCCAACAATATTAATAATATTATTAACAATAATTATTAAACATTAACTTCATTTAAACATTATTATTATGTTACAGATGCTTTAGAAACAGTTTGGATTAACGAGAGGAAAGTTGATTTAATTCTAAATACAGTGGAAATCGCTGCTGATCCGCTTAATCTCTTGTGTCAAACAGGATTGGAGAAAGGATTATATATAAAGGCAGACTAAATGAATCAATCAATGACAATAATTGGGCTACTTAACAAGGTAATATGGGCTTGATAGTAGGTGCACCAAACTGAACCAACAATGTTTTAGAAGACATCATTTTGACTTGGCTTTCCTGAAAGACACTTCGTGGGTCATTTAAAGAATCTATTTTTTTCAGCAACAAATAGCCAACGACTGTTGAAACAAAAGCCGCGCGATGTGAGTGGCATTGGTCGTCGCGTGTTGGGTAATGTAAAACGATAAAAGGCGCCACACTTTGTCGACGCGCCTGTCAAGTGGTTTTCATTGTTTGCACACTTTACATTTATTGACTTGGTATTCAAAAAGGTTGACTGGTAGACAACTATTGACTACAGGAGCTTTGCGTTTTCACGGCCTCTTTGAAGGGTCATAGATGTTAGGAGCGCAAGATGCACAACACTGGGGATCCCTGGGAATCCAGCCACATGCGCCAGAGCAACAGGAGCAGCAACAGCTCACCGAGCGCTCGTTCTCCAGCTTGCCAGACAAATTAGAACGGCAGTCGTGGGGTGTGGAGGGATTCCTGCATTCACAGGGATGAACAAATGAAGCGTTCTTTCTTAAGTGTCACATCACACGGGGACGCATTGTCCCTTAATGTGTTCAGATAGGCAATGGTTTATTCAGCATCTCAATGTAGTCTATATTTACCGTGCAAAAGATATTTGATAGAATAAAAACTTCGATTAAACCCATTAAAGGAATATTTATATTTTATCCTAGATTAAAAGCATCAATTTCACAGATCTGTGGTCGGAAGCGTAGGCTAATCATAATCCCATCGAAAGCGTAAACAGCACCTATAAAAGTGTTACATAGTTATTATTACGTTTATCCTCGCGGAGATTAAGAAGATTATTGATTCACTACAGCCTAGACTAATTGATTTGTCTATCTGTGTTAATCTGAAAATATGGCTGCCCACAGGCTGTTTCAGATTAGTGAGGTGTTTTTCTTATAGCGTCCAGCAAATAAACCTCAGGAAAAGGGGAGCGCGGGGGGTGGAGGGTCGCCCTGTATCACCGCCTATTCCTCTTCATTATTCATCCTGCAAAATAGTGAACTACACGGAAGTCTTACGTACAACACAACAACCACCGAAAAGTTTAAAAAATTCAAATTGAATATTAAATATGAAGAATCTTTTCGGATTATAACCTAAAATGTAGCCTATATATCGTGAAACAAAATCCTTAAGAAATTCCTTAAAAGTTTCACAAACCAGCAAGCAAATTGTTTATTTGGGACTGGGAGCTGTCAGGTAGGCCTACAAAGATGCTGAAGGTCAAAACTTCCCAACATTTCTAGTTCGTCAACCACACACAAAACAGTTCTAAAATGAACATTGATAGTTATGAAACAGACCCAATATAATGAGGGGAAAAATTAATGCAATTATTAGGCCTACTACTAGGTAGCCTACAAATGTATTCCCTGTAAAATTTGGCCCATGACGAATTAAAACCTAGTTGATGGTTTTATTCTGTGCGACCAAACAAAACACCCAAACTGTTTATTTGTAGAAAAATAAACAAAATACCTTCAAAATGAGAAATTTTTATTACCATTTAAAACTAACAGACATTGCAATATGCACAATAATAGAACAGAACATCTGACAATTTTGATAATGGATAAATAATCTTGGAAGTGTGATATTTCAAGCCAATGAACAAACACCAAAAGGGCCAAATGTTGTATGCTACTTAATATTAGTCATATGCGACAGGTGATTTATATGCCAAAAATACAACAAAATTTCACTGCGTATGCACGGCCTTTGACGTCAACAACATATGGCAAAGATTTTCCACTACATTTTCAACATCCAAACTATGCACGGTTTTATTGTTAGTTGCAATTTATTACCAGCATTAGAACTAGTTTTGGTCGTGACCCTTCAGTTGAGAATCACTGACCTAAAGACTGATTTTTTTTTGTTTATTGTTTAATTCTCAAACATACAGTGATAAAGTGCATTCATATTAATTAGTCCAACATCAGTGCATTCATATTAATTAGTCCAACACTTCACGATTTGGCCTACGTTTAGGCTATGAACTAAAAGAGGAAAAGACAAATATCAGTATTCATATGCAATTTAATTCATTTAAGAGAGCGATATTTATTATTTGCAAAAACAATATAGGGACCAGTTTAAGCCATTGTGTGCCAAACGTGCCTTGTACTTGGGCAAGTCATGTTACACTTAACATGAACGTGCATAATATTCAAGTCGCAGTCAGTTCTACAAGTAGCCTATTGAAATGTTGCCTTTATGTCATGCAACTTTATTTCAACTTTTTGTTTTTGCACTAAGGCCACGCGTTTCCTGGCAAGTGACAAGGATATGGTGACGCTTCCGGTGTTGTAAGATATATTTGATCTTTTCATTTTTCAGTTTATAACAAAATCATTTTGATATTACTGTTACACAGTCCAACGAATGAAGTGCCGTATTAAGTTCAGGCGTAACTTTGCGGTTTTCTTGTAGGTGATTGAATGAGTCCTAGATCAAGGTATTCATTCAGGACACTGGTTACCTAATGATGCTTTTGGGAAACCGTCAACAATTCCAAGATGATTCGTGCAACCGTTTTCAAAAGGGGTCCCAATTATGTTTAACTATCAAATAAAAGCTCGTTTACACAATACCTTAGCATAGTTAGTATAGATGTGCTGTACTGTATGTCTGGGTGTTGCAAGGTGCATAAGAGCAACAAGTGCTTTGTTGCTGGATCCTCAGTGACACCTAGTGTTGGGAGATAGCACTGTCGTATTACATCTCAAGAAGTGGAAAAGTGGAATTGCATCACAACTTGACATTACATTGCAAATTGTATGTGAATTGTATATGGCCTGATTACATACAAAACACAGTTTTCCTCAGTAAGCCGCATAAAGTTATCATTCTTGTTTGTTGGGGAATGAGTTAAGCACAGATAATGAAGAATAGCTTTGTAAGTACTTCCTCCACGCACTCCAGCAAGCAAGAAAGTTGACTATAAAGAATCCCTCTAGTTCTCTTAAAATACCCCATTTCATGAATATGATGCCATTGTTTATGTTGTAGGGCTGCGTCTTTGAAGGCCAACTTCTGAAATCCGTACCATTGGCCTAGTATTTGGTATTTTTCTTTCGTTACAGCGCTTCCTTTTGTTCTAACTAGGTATTTGCGCTAAACATCACAGGGGTTAATTCAAGTGAATTGGGACATTTTTTCACGAGTCTTCTCAATGGCAAAAGCGTCCCATTTTACCTGAATTCAGTCATAAGTAGTCCCGCTAAAACTAGGCCTATAAATGTTATATGTTATAAAAAAATAACTTATTCCTCTGAGCAATATCCAATGTTCCCGTAAAAGCCACCTGAACAGTAATATTTTGTAAGGCAGCAAAATGATGACAATGAGCCTTTTCATTACAAACCCAGTGTTTCTTACAATACTAAGGATTTCAATTCATAATATCTAATAAATATCTTCCCATCCTGACAATATTGCAAAAAGAAACCGTTTTTATGTACATTGTGTATTTTGTAATACATGTCAAGACAAAGTTTCAAGAATTTATTCTTTGTTCATCGTATGTATGCACATATAATGTTTATACATACAGTACAACATATGCACAATATGAGGGTGGCATGACAGATCACTAAACAGAATCAAAACCGTATAAAATAAACCCTAAATAGATAAGACAAATAAATAAGTACAT
>JAUZSZ010000079.1:17020467-17032508 GCA_034780575.1 Labeobarbus marequensis | reverse complement strand
AATCAATCAATCAATCAATCAATCAATCAATCAATCAATCAATCAATCAATCAATCAATCAATCAATCAATCAATCTTATCTTTTATTTTGAATGGTAGTGTAAGTGTGTGCATAAGTAATTCAATCCTTTGTTTAAAAGCCTAACTCCAACCACTGCATGAAGCAGTTACAGCAAGATACAAGCAAACCAGAGAATTGTGATGGCTGACATGATTACAGCAAATCTTCTGAACAGACTTGTGGACCTCTGTGTGAAAATCTTACACATTTTGAATGCCTATCTTGCAGTAACTTGCCATTACTTGATCGAAAAGTCAACGCCGCCCACCGTTATGCTGGCAGTTTTTAAGTTTGCTTCAACACACACAGCTAAGCACATTAAAGAGGCCAGGAATGTTTTGCTGGAATCATGGGGAATAAGAGATAAGACTCAGAACAGACCATGCTTCCAACATGACTCTGTGTGCTAATCTTTTGCCTTTGCCACCACCTTGAATCTGGCGGTAAAAAAGCCCTTTCATAAACCATGGATTTGCATGAGATTTGTCTCGCAAACTTTTTTTCAGGTCAAGCCCAAATGCCATACAGATACGGTCTGTGATCCAGCAACAGATGGGACCCAAGATGGGACAGCAAATTCTGCATGTTTCCAATGTGAAGCACTGTGAGCTGCTTTACCATCTCTTTACCAGACCACTGCCATCTGCTAAACCAGCAACATCCTAAATTAAAGTTTCACTAATATTGAAATAAATACAAATGCAGCAATGACTTCAAAGCAAGACAGTTATGGCCCAAAATAATTATAATTATAAAATAAATAAAATTCAAAACAATTTATCCCTCCAACATATCAAGTTATAATAAATGTCCTACTTTATTCTACTTTATTTGTAACTTCTAAAATGACATTTCAAAAATCAAACATCAAAGAAGGTTAAAAAATGGTGATAATAATAATAGTGGCAATAGTAATTAATAGTTAATATACTGATGATAAATATCCACACTTATGATCTTTTCACAATATTATTTGCGCAGCAGTGGCCACCATGCTATAATATTTATTGTATTAATTTTAATTTTATTTTAAGTCCTTCTGACAGAGAGCATGATTAAATATTCACTTATTAACATACTTATGGAAGAATCCCATTATATTAGTGGGCCATCTGTTGACATTGAAAGTGTTATCTTGAAGTGCTACTGCTTGACACAGTGCTGGTGGAGCACTGACTCATTTCCTCCAGCACTTCACTTCAAAAAGCGAAACAACCCCTCACAACCCAGACTAAACATGAAATCACTAATCGATGGCTGCATGAAGCAGCAGATAGAGGTGTGTGTTGTGAGATAAACAGTGAGAAAGTCTGTGTGGGCGAAGCATATATTTTCCTTATTATTTAAATTCTGAAACATCCACAAGGGGGCAATCCAGAGCGAGACAGAGACCAGCTGTTAATGTCCTATCTGATTTCACTTCCTCATTTTCACACTCTTTGGTTTTTCTCTCCCTACATATTCAGTGACTTCTTTCTGTGGAGAGTGACTTTTTGGCACTGTTTTTGTTCCAAAATGATAATTTATTATAAATAAATGAGAAAATTCTAAATGAATTATAATTGCAGTACATTATTATATTAAAGAAAAATAATTAATACATTACATTTAATAATAATCTCAGACTAAATAAAAACAACATACTAAAACAATACACTGAAGAAAAAAATCATTCATTCGTGTTTCAAGAATTCATGTTTTGTCTAACATTCTTCATAGAGAATGTTGAATCACGTTATTGTTTATAATAAATTCTTACGAGAGAAACTAATAAAGTATCACCGTAATGGCTCTTAATCTCAAATGTTATTAAAGCTATTAAAACACCCTTGGGATCTTTGAGATGTGACACATGTTAAAAATAGTCAAGATACTGTATAAAAGCATCATATTCTTTTGTATTCATATCATATTCTGCCACATAAGCATAGAAAAATATGGTTTGGCAAATCATAATTATAACATATAAAGTCATTATTATGAGATAAAATGTGAAATTATGAGATACAAAGATATAATTATGATACAAATTTTCAATTGACAAAAATGGTGACTTTTTCATTATCATGAATATTTATCTCATAATTATGGCATAACTTTTTCATGCCATAATTATCTCATTATCTTTCTTATCTCATAATTATGATTTAGTATTTAACAAATAATGGCTTCTCACCTCATAATTGCGATTTTGTGTCAACACAATTTTGACTTTGTATCTCAGTTTCCACTTTCTGTCATAAATGACTTCTATCTCATAATTGTGGCATTTTATCTCATAAAGATGACTAAGAATGTTATAATTATTATTTGACATTTGGCAGAAAACGTTCCCCTCTTGAATTACCTTTTAAATCTCCGTAAGATAAAACGGTCTTGTTCACAGGAACAATCTGTCACATTTTCTTTGGCTAGGCGCCCGTTCTTGTTTGCTTCTTTGACAAGCAGTTACACGAAGAAAGCCATGGTATGTGTTTGAATAGCTGAATTCATCTCCCCTGAGCCACAGTGTATCAAAGAAAGCATGCACACACAATTGCTTCTCCAGACTTAATCTCCATCTCTCACATCCTCATTTTTTCACATACATATGCTCTGCATCCACAACTGCAGCCAAAACAAATGCTTCGTTTCATCCCAAGACATCTAGCTGGTAAGTTGAGGACAAACTTGTGTTCTGGAGCTCCAGTGTGAGCTGCTGAGATAACAGCCTGTAGATCAGATGCTGCTCCAGCTCTAGAGATTTCTGTCATACAGGCATCCTCTCCTCTAATGTCACCCCCTCCCTCTCTAATCAACGCGCTCTTTTCATGGTCCACCTGGGTTTGTAGTGATACAGGGGATCGCTAAAGCTGCATTGTTGTAAACCGTGATTGTTTTTGTATAATTACCAGTGAGACTGCTGCTGATTGTGTCTTTATCTTTGGCGTTTGTTGTTGTTATACCAAAACAGATGTTCACAGGAGTGTTTGACAATTACTTGCAAAAGCGTCCTAATAGTTGATGCTACAATAACCAGGAAAGAGTAAGACAGAGTGTTTTGAGAATGTAAGAATGGTCATTGTGATTAGGGTTTGTTATATGAGGTAATTAAAGGACAGAATGGCAATTAACATGAAACAGGGGTTCTGAAACTGGCTTGAGCTTACAGTACAGTAGCAACCCGAATGTTGTTTACTTGTTCCCCTGTAACACTTGGAGAAAGCAGAACACATCTCAAAGACCCATCAGAAGTATGCAAACTGTTTGCTGCTATTTTGCTTGCGAGTATACATTATTTTAGGCCAATCACCTGAATCATAAAAATCATGTGACTCCGAAGCCACAAGAAAATGACAACACAAAAGCTCCTCACTATGGAAGCCCACTTTTGCCACAAAATAATAGAAAAAACATGGATTGATAAATCATAATTCTAACATATTAAGCCATTTATCATGTGAAAATGACAAACATTTTGACTTGTGTCAATTTTGATCTTTCGTCATTATGAATATTTCTTTCAAAGTTATGACTTGTGTCAAAATTTAAACTTTTTAGTGTCATAATTATCTCAGCTTTCTTATCTCATAATTATTATTTAGTATTTCAGAATTACTACTCAACTCTAAATTACAATTTATGTCATAATTCTGACTTTTCGTGTCAACACAGCTTATCTCATAATTATGACTTTGTATATCAATTTCCACTTTCTGTCATTAATGACTTAAAAGACCCATATGTAAATTGCTCACTGCTATCTTGGCTCATAGGCACACATTATTTTGAGCCAATCACTTGAATCATAAAAATCATGTGATCTGAATCCACAAGAAAATGACATCAAGACAACAACAAAAGCTCCTCACTAGTGACTGTACTGCTAGTGCTTCAGCTGTGATGAAAAAAAATATGGAGTGAAATGCCAGACATTGGCTATACTATGCATTTATGTTTTTGAGAGAAGTCTCTTATGCTCAACAAAGCTGCAATTATCTTATTGTGAAAATTGTGAAATATTATTATAATTTATAATAAATGTTTTTTTTAAATATATATTTTAAAATGTAATTTATTTCTGTGGTGGCAAAGCAGAATTTTCGGCTGTCAGTCTTCAGTGTCACATGATCCTTCAGAAATCAGTCTAATATGCTGATTTGAATGCTAAGAAAATACTGCAATTTCCAGCAGGAGCTATCAACCAAACATTGACTCCAGATTTTAACATTTTACTTTGTATTTCAAATTTAATAGCTCCTTTGTGTCATTTTCAGGTATAAAGTATTGTCCAGATCACTGCAATATATCATAGACAGCAGTGTCACAAGATACCTGTTAATTTTCTGAACCCCTGTAGCGATGTACCAAACCAAAGCCACATGTAATTAAATAAATGATCCTTAAAAATAAGATAAACCTTTATCAAATACAATTTTAGAGAGATTACAAATTACAGGGACATTGTCTACTGTATGTCAGATACCAATCTAACCTGAGCCATCAAGCACCCTTCTGAGGAAGACACAGGAATCCTGCTCCCACATTCTATACTTCCCTTACTAGTCCCTCCATTTCTCATCTAAACTAATGGAAAGTGTCAGCTAAATAACTAAAATGTAAATGTAAAGGGAAGAGATGGGCTGAGTTAGCACTCCTGCTGATGCACAGTGTAAACACACCCACACATACAGGCACTGCTCAAGTCAGTAGCGTCTCCTCTGGCCTGTCAGCCTGGGCTCTTACAGACTTCATTTCTTACAAGGTTGTGTATTACAGACATCATATAGAGCCAGTTTGAAAAGCCTTCAAAATGTGAGATGCAGGATTTCCCTTTTTAAAAGAAGAGGACTGATGTTTCTGATAAAACTCTTTATGTGATGGTGCTGGAACACAGATATCTGATACTTAACATAATGAAACCCCAGCTTATTATTTGAATATATTTGAATAGTTTTACTTAATTACTGCTGTTAGTTGGAGTAAACAGACACCTGTACAAAAATGTGCAATGCTTTTAGCTTCCAGAAAGGGAATATGATGACATATTTGCTTAGTAGAAGTGAGAGCTACATCTTGTTAACATCATGCTAGCAGATTTCAGCTTTACAATTACTGTTACTCACAACACAGTTCTCTCGTATGTTCAGATTTGGTTGTGTAAACCAGGGCGTATCACTGTAGACTGTGTGTGAAAGATGATAAAATGTGCGTTTAAGCGTTTAAACCTTGACCTCCTGTCACTGACAGCATTTGTATTGCGTCTGCCACGCTCTGACCCTGAGCTCAGAGGACAAGGTGAATGATACGGTCGCAGACAAATCAATTCGAGCCCGCCGACTCGTCTGTCCCACAATGACAGGAAGCTCTCTGCACGTTCATGTTCTTAAACACCCTGACAGGGTTGTTTCAGATGACAAACCGACAGAATTAACCCACCTCCATTTCCTTAGGCGAATGGTCTTTCAGCCATACAGAAACATCATAACGAATTATACTCTACATCCATAATCGCAAGTATCCGCATGCATATTGAGTGCCCTTAACATCCCCTAATGTGGGATCTTTTTCAAGGACAGAGTCGTATATGCTCGGCTAATCAGTATAATCCTGAGTGATTTTTAAGACCACAAAGAAGCCATCCGGTCTGGACAGGAATCTCTGGGTTTTATTCCGATATCTCAAGCTGCCAAAGTGTTTAATGTGGTCTAATTCTTCCCAGATGAGACCTGAGAGGAAAAAAGAGAGAGCTCAAGAGAGCGCTGGCTGTCGTTTTGCCCCACGAGAGGCAATTAACACAAGCCGTCTGGCAAAAAAGTACACAGGCGACCATATGAGAAGAAAGGTCAAGTGCCATCCAAACTGTGGGTCCCAGGGCAAAACTTTGTCCGACAACCACTCACACACTATTCTGGTGGCTTTTTTTGCTTCGTGTTTAGCATAGTAAAATGACACACAAAGAGTAACAGTGACAGTTTTTATGTAATGACTGTAGCAACTGTGTCCAGCTGGACTTCACATAGAAGATTTTAGGGGTATGAGGGTGACCTGCAGATTATCACGGTCTGGGGGTAAAAGGTTAAACAATGCATAAATCTTTTCAGTGTGTTGACATCTACTGCAAAAACCCATTACACACTACTGATAATCCTATGATAAACACTGTGTGCAGACTAAACTAAAAGCTAAAAGCTGCAGAATATATGTGCAAAGGATAATGTAGATATATGTTATGCATGTCGGTCACATAAGTTGTCGAGTGTGAGTCACTGATGGCACACCGTACATAATTTCCATCAAAGGTATTGCATGGCCTTGGAAGACTTGGAATATAGTGCATATAGTCTTACTTTTATTGTCCTTTTGGCATATAATACTGTCCTTGAACATGGCAAGAAACTTGTTTTATTTCCAGAACATGATGTATTTTTGAGTGTTTCAGGACATTTAATGAGGAAAAAAAATGCAAGGAAGGGCTTTCTGGTTGGATTGTGAAAAGAGAAAAGCCAGAAATATATATATATATATATATATATATCAAGATGAAGATAATATTACTAATACAGATGTTTGTTTCCAGAGTGGTACTGTTTTAAATTAGCATTGTACTAAAGTCAAATAAATTATTATATTATATTATATTATATTATATTATATTATACTTAAAATTAATTAAGAATGTAATATTTAAAATTTAAATAAATTAAATAAATTTAAATACAATTTTATATGGCCTATATTCAAATAAACATACCCACTAAGGTTAATTCAGTTCAAATGTATACCTATAGGACTCTTCACAATAAATAGTTGAAAAAGCAGTTTCACACAGAATATCTGCAAGTTGCTTACTAGACCTAATGTTGAAAGCAAGGCAAATGCTAAACAAGAAAGAGCAGGATTGGGCATGTTTCACATTCAAATAAAGCCTGATCAGACCCACTGTCCACTCCAGTGTCTGGCACACTGCCCTGGAAATGACTTTCACTGTGAACGTGTGCATGAATATGCAAAGGTATTTGTAACTCCAAATCCACACTCAATCACTTTGTCAGCAATAAAATAAAATATCTCCTAAGTAATGACAAAAGAACTAAGGAAAAGAATGGAGAATAATTTCCTCAACCAAGGCAGATAACAAGAAGCTGACAAAGCCATCCAAGCAGCGACTCTCCAGTCTGAAAATGTGGAATAATGTGGCAGAGCGTCGTCACAGCTTCCACTGATAAATGCTCGCTTCCCACTGTTGTACTTGTGAAAGTGTTTAGTGTGTGTGTGTGTGTGTGTATGAGTCAGGAATCAACTAAGAGTGACTGTGACGGGCCTTCTTCTCCAGGAGCAGTATTATCCCATCCATATCTCAGCCTCGAGCTCAGCCCGCACCAGTATTACATGCACGTCATGTACAATCACACTTCACCCCTCACACACGTCCCCACACACACTTTGCCGGATTCCATGCTCAACTCAACCAGAGAAAAGGGAGTTTAGGAATAACAGGCAAGCATATCATCAGCTATGCTTTTTCCAATTTGTGCAGAAACCCATTGCCACCTGAACTTGAACCCAAACACCCCATGTACCTGAATTGTGGAGTGTTCACTGTGTCATGTTTCACTAATAAATTCTATTATATTAAAATACCTAATGCAAAACAGTTCACTTATTTATTGTCTTAGCTTTTTTGTCTAAACATGGACCATTTACGGGTTTATCAGTATTTCATTGTATACAAAAACATGAAGGTAAAATGGCTAAAATAATATAATCAGGTTAACTGTGCCAGAATACTAGTTATTATACTATATTGCTGAGAACAGAGGTTTTTTATTATTTAAGATAATTTGATAACTTGTTTTGTCAAGATAAGCGTTTTATGTCAACATTAAAAAAAATCATAACTAAGGGCCTGTTTACATCTGGTATTATGACGTGTTTTCGCTAAATACAGTTGTAAACAGGAACTAAAATATTTTGTGTTCACTTTTGACTACTTTCCACAGGGCTGCTGGTCAAATGTGCTCAAATAGGTGAATACTTGCTACACACATGATCAGAAAACGCACCAAAATAATAGATTCAAACTTCATGTTGTACCAAAACACATGGATCACATGGATTGCAATCAAAATAGTTTTTGCTATCCATTCTTTTCATTTACTTCCTTTCCAGTTCACTTGTAAGCAGCGTAACATGGCTTCATTCATTCTTTCAAAAAGTGAAAGAGCTGTAGAGTGTAATGAGCAGGGACTGATCTCAAGTGGTCACAAGAGACACATTTAAAATGCAGACTAATAAAAGGTGTCTTCAGTGACCACTTGTGATTTAATCACTGGAAATGCATCTGAATATCAGGTGGAAACAGTGCCAAAGTCATGATCTGATGAGTATAAATAAAAATAAAATAAAAAATAAAATTAAGGAAATAATAACACAGTGGAATACTGTCACAATTGTGAGACTTAAAGTAAATAGAACTGTACAATAAACTGTACAATATACAGGACAAATAATGTCAAAATTATATATAAAAAAGTAGTAACTGTGAAGTCAAAGATGAATAATTTTTAAACAAATTAATTTATTAATGAATAAATATTTGGTGGTATTTGGTGCTGCTATGAACTGAACTGTTTTAGTATTCCTTATAATAGTCCTTATAATAACGAATGCTGGAAATTTCCAGTGCAAAGTTTTCCCACAGCTTCACGTTCAATGCTGAAAATCAATGGACATGCGGATGAACTACAGATGAAACACTGCCCATACATTTAACACTGATTTAAGATATATCCGGCTATTTTTCCACACATTTTAAGTCTATTATTTTTTTCTCTGTATGCATGAGAGCTGCGAGGCCACACAGTTGAGTAGTTCAAAGGGAACATTGATCATCAGTCCCAGAGATGGCAGCTGTGGTATTTTCCTGCCATACACAGACTGAGGACAGCTCTAAAATAGCCTCCATCCTTTGACTATGAGTCTAAATGATAGCTGCTTCCGGGCCAGGAACACAGTTTAGAGACAGTGGGAGGATTTTGCAGTTGCAGCCTGAGGGACGTCACAGCTAAAGTATCACCGGAGCGCACTGTGCAGTCAGCCTTACAAAAAGGTACAACACTGTGCAAACAAACGCTCCACACTGCAACAGCCCACCTGTCAACATCTAACCCCTGGCTGCTTCTCTAAACTTCCTGCCTTTTACTTCACCACCTCTCTTGCTCAGTCTCTGCTTGTTGGGGGTCAGAACCCTCTGCTCGTGTTGTACAGCTCAGGCCCGCTTTAATATTTAAGAAGCAAACACCACTGTGTAAACACACACATGCTCAGGGTTTTAATGTTTTAACCTTACTGATATAAAGCAACAAGTTCAGCTAACTGAATCTGTGTCCTGACTAGGGTGGCCGTCTAGTTTTGAAATAACATGTCCATGTGCTGGCACAGACTTGAGACAGATACTAATTTGACCTCCTTCTAAGATCACTATTTTATACTTTATAAAATAATATACAAAGAAATAAAAAAAATATTAATGTTAAGTTAATATTACATCACATACATTTTAGACATGATATTCTCAGCATGGACTGTTTTGCTCTATTTCGCTAATCAATGCATCTCCGATCAACAGAGGTGTTTTGTTCCTGAATAATTCAGTGTTTTTGAATGAAATAGATGAGTTATTCATAAAGGCAGTTGCTAAATTTAAAACTGTACACTAGCATACTCCTCTTACTATTTTCAGCATATCTTGCTATGGCAAAAATAGTATTTTAGTACGCAGTTCCAAAATTCCAAAGTCACTTGCTTCATTCTGTTTTGAACAAATTGGTTGAATGAGTGAATCAATGACTCATTCATTAAATTAACAATGACTTGTTGCCCCCAATTGGCAGTTTCAGTTTCTTAAGTATCTTTTCATTGTTCTATACTCAGTATATCTTATATTTAACACATTATTGAACAAACATATGAATTTATATGAAAGAAGATGCATTTAATTAAAATTTGTCCTAATAAATGTTAAAAAAACTGTCACTTGAAATCAATAAAAAAATATCATCCCTTATTGGAAATATTTGGTTTAGGATAATTTTTCAGTTTTTATGCTGGCTTCATGAATCCTCCAAAACGTCCCCTTGTCTTCATTACAGAAATGGCCACCCTAGTCCAGACAAAGGAATTAAAGGATAGTTCACCCAAAAATGAAAATTTTGTAATCATATTATACTCACCCTCATATCGTTCCAAACTTGTATGAGTTTCTTTCGTATGTTGAACATAAAAGAAGATATTTTAAAGAATGCAGGTAATCAAACAGTTGATGGTCCCCATTGACTTCCACTATATTTCTTTAACCACTATAGAAGTCAATGGGAACCGACAACTGTTTGGTTCTTCAAAATATATTTTTTTATGTTCAACATAAGAAAGAAACTTATACAGGTTTGGAACCACATGAGGGTGAGTAAATGACGACAAAATGTTCATTTCTGGGTTAACTATTTCTTTAAAGGCTGCAATTTCATTCACAAGAGTGTAATGCCTTTTTATACTGGGGAATGGGTGACATTAATGGAAGAAATTGCCCATCACATTCATTCATGACTCGTTTAACATGTGAGCGTGCTCCCGAGAACAAGACTCATTATGTTTTCTGACTCATTGTCTGCCCCCTGTGGTGAGGATGAGATATTGCACACTAATGGTTTCCTAATTAGTTGTACTAAAAGACAAATACACAGCAAAGCCAAGCCATTAACAATTTATCAAAAGCTGCATGTTATTATGATAAAATAAACATGAATAACAGCTTCAGCGGAACATTTTGAACATAAACAAAGTGTAAAATCCTAAACTTCGCTACACTCCACTTCAAAGACTTTGTGCACTACCCCAAAGGCAGTGTTGCAGCGTGTGATAAGGGCCTGCTGCGTACCAGGCAGATGGTGCTGCTCTGTTCGTCTGAACGCACAGTGGTGTTCTGAAAGGGATGAAGGGAAGGTAGGTGCCCTCTCAATGTCAACCCTGACATCTCCCTCAATTAGCCATCTCATAATTCGTCTGGTCGGGTCTCTGTGGCGAGGACATCTGGAAAGGCCCACACTGGATGGGGATGACTGGACACGGTATCTACAGCTCAGCGATACAGGATCATTCACTCACTCTCCTGTTGGTCCAAACCTGCAGAACTTTCTCTTCATTGTGGAACAAAAAAGATGATTTAAATAGTGTCTCAGTGTTTTCTTTGTCCATACAATGAAATTCAAGGGGGGTCGAACATAACACTGAACCCCTGTAACTTTCGTTTAATGTCGAAACATCCTTCAAAAAAAGGTCATACAAGTTTAGAAAGACACGAGGGTGAATAAATGATGAAATAATTTTCATTGTGGGTGAACTATTCCTTTCACTTACCTCCAAATCGCTATTTAGTGACTGTTGCAGCTAACTCGCATTCTTTCTGACTTTATTTTTTTATGCAAACACATTTGGTGTTGGGTACACACCGACTTTAACAAACACCACTCAAAAGCATAGCAATTCTCACTCTCAAATCAATGTCAGGCACAGATAGAAGGTCAGGTCATGTCTGTCACATCTCTTGCCAGAGTCACCCTAGCCAAGGCGTCACATCAGACTCCTGCTCCCTTCTGAGTTTTGTCAGCGTGTGAAGTTTAAACAAATGGCAGCTATCGATTCCACAGCCCTGCCAAACTACATCTGCCTCTGGCTGGCAGGTTCAGCCCATGTAGAGGAACACACTATCTCTAATTATCCACATCACACATCTTTCAGCAGCTGGCTGAAACACAAGCGGATGGTTATATCATCTCACCACAATATATACAAGCCAGTTATTTTCCATTGTTTGCTTATAGTTTGCTTTAAATTAAGGATGTCAAATGTAGTACTTTAGTACCAAGTAGGGGTGCAACGGATCATAGATGATCCGTGATCCGTACGGACCAGTCGCCACGGTTCGGCACGCATGTGATTC
>JAUZSZ010000079.1:16970136-16980606 GCA_034780575.1 Labeobarbus marequensis | reverse complement strand
GACAACTCTCCTAGGCATAGGCATGGTAATGTACATGGCAATGTTAATGTGTTTGGTCTTGGCGGAATAGATCTGCTACGCTGCTGCGGCAGAGCAAGTACTGAGACTTGCTACTGCCAATACATTCACAGACATGCTGCTGTGGGCATGTAAGAAATACTGCTGCTGCACATATATATGAAATAACCCCCATAGCATACATGAATCACCCCCCAGCAGATCTATGCAGGTGGAGCTAGGGAAGGTGGAGGGTTTCTGAAGCACATTGCAACTGCTAGAGCCTAGAGCACTAGCCAAGTATGTGAATGTTGAGCAGCAAACTCATTGGCTGCTGATACAAATGGCCCAATCCGTTGCGCCATGTGATGATGTCATTATGTCAGATTGAGTTTGACCTATCAGACTGTGCCATCTAGTGTTTCATGACAGAATTTTGGATTAATATTGTAAAATAGCAATACAATTTAAAATCACTGTTTTATATAATATATTTTAAAACTTATTTCAGCAGGCTTTACTCCAGTCTTCAGCGTTACATGATCCTCCAGAAATCATTCTAATATGCTGATTTGGTGCTCAAGAGACATTTCTGGTTATCATCAATGCTTAATATTTTTTGAGTTAATTGATATGTTTTTTGAGTTTACTTTAATGAACAGAAAGTTAAAAAAACAGCATGAAATATAAATCATTTGTAGCATTATGCATGACTTAATTTTTGATCAACTTAATGCATCATTGCTGAATAAAAGTATAAAATTCCCAAGCATGTAAACTTGTATACATATATTTAATTATATAATTAATTTATTAATTATAATATATAATTATAATATAATGCATACCACAGATTAACTCAGAAACACCGCATTCAGCACTCAGTTCTGAGTTTGATATCGATAATGAAACCAGTAAATAAAAACACTGTTTTAGTGTGACATGTGTTAGCCTTGATGAGAAACAGCTCTCCAGTTGGCATTATTAATTAGCACAATATTATATCAACTCTGACAATAGTGAACAAATGTATTATATCTCCCGTAAACATTCACAGATTATAGCAAAGCACTTTGTGTACCATCCCATTACATATGCCCTCATTTTACACTGCATATAAAACTGACATATTAATGTCATATGCATCTTGATAAAGCCATTCCCCTCAGTCGTCTCTGGAGAGATGCCAAATGAGAAAAACTTAACAGCTCCTGTGGCTCACGTCCTGGAATTGTATTCCGTCTGCAAGGGAAATAGGTCATTGTGACAGGTGGAGTGTGGATTGGCCATGATATGATTCCCTGTAAAAGCTTTCTAATGGAGACTAACACCTGCCACCCACCTTCCCCTAATACTGGTGAATCCTCTACTACCATTCATAAGACTGTGACGCCAATTCATTGTTCCCTCAGTGTTGTTTTTCTCAGTGCAGTGTAAAAAATGTTATGCAAAAAAAAAAAAAAAAAATTAAAAAATTAAAAAATTAAAATACAAAATCATTCAAAGATTTAGTAAAGTTCTATATTTTTTTGGTGGCTACATCACTTGCTTTATAGATGAACATTACAGAGTTTTGAAGATGACATACTAATAATTATCTTACTAACATATTAAATTATGTAACAGTTTATTCAATTAACATATGACCGGTGTTGCACATATGTGACATGCAATATTTGGCATGAGTATATTTTACCAGATCAAATTTGGCTGGCTTTCAGCTTTCAAAAAACAATGTGTTTTATATAATACTTTTGTTTTATGTAATCTCATGATTTTGTAACAATATGGTAACACTTTTAGGGACCAATTCTCAGTATTAACTAGTTGCTTATTAGCATGCATATTACAAGCATATTAGCTATTTGTGAGTACTTATAAACCCATATTAATGCCTTATTCTGCATGACCATATTTTAGATCACTTAAACCCACTCCACACACCTAAACTTAACAACTACTTTACTAACTATTAATAATTAGGGGTTTATTGAATTATTGGAATCACAATTATTAGTCTTTTATATGCTGGTTAAGCATAAGCACAGAAGTTGTGCTGGAATGTGTGTTGGGCCATATTTTTATGGGTGACAAAAATTATATTTCATTGCGGCAGTCTTGAATGGGCAATGTCCATCTGTCTTTTTCGTGTGTATTAACGAGAGAGGCTACACAGCATGAGTAATTAGTCTCTGAGGGAAAAGGGTCGCCACACAGTGGCCGAACAGATGGGAAAAACATAAAAATATATACATACTTGAAAAGTAGAGCAAGATACACAATTATGACCACATTCAAAGCTCATATGTGTTGCAATATACATATATACAGTATACTGTATGCACAATGCACAACACTTTTTTTTTTTTTTTTTGCAAATTATTACTAGTACAATTTCCTTTTGATTTTGGAGTGAACTGTGATCTACACGCTTTGCGATGTACCTATTAATGAAACAATTAGCACTTCACATAATTCTGATCATAGAATAAGACAAGACTACAGTTCTGAACTGTTACTGCAAACAGTTTCTTGACTCTTGGTGATGCTTGAAATCACAGCTGACTCTGAGCTCTCGTACAGACAGCAGTTGTGACAGAATGGGATTACTATGATGAATTGGGAGTGTTTTCCCCCTGATTTAATGCTGTAGTTGTGGGCATCCACAAGCGTATGGAGAGCCAACACTTTTTTCTCCATTTTCCAAGACACTTACTAGTGAGGGAATAATTACAACTTTGCATAAAAAATTCAGACTTGCATTCATAACATTCTTGACACAAGAAATCCTCCAAAAGAAGTACTGTATATAGACGTACTGTACAATAGGTCAAATCTCTGTTGAAAAACAATGACTGAAAGCACAATATTATTGCTAATATTTCCCTCTCTGTTCCACTTCAGAAGATGCGATCCATCACCACTTCTCTTCTGACTTCTCCTGAGTCAAACCCCAGAAAGATCCGTGACAAATTCTGTTCCTTACCAACCACTTTTGTCTCCATCCACCCATCTCTCTATCCCATCGGCTGACAAACTTGGGCGCCTATGGCCTTCAAAAGCCCCGATCTCAACAGGGAACTGGAGCCTTGACTGTCCTCAATTGCTCATTTATCACTTACAGATTGACGGAGGTGCACATACCAATATAAAGATGACCAACATGGACTTACAGTACATGCTCACACACACTCACTATAGTCACACACACTCGGCTGCCCATGCAGAGAATGATGAGCCAATAAAGATGTGGGTCAGAGTGATATTGATCCCAGTCCAGTGGTATACCACTGGAGGCAGTGTGATTGATAGTATACCAAGGACCAGGATAATAGACTGAAATTTGATTTGTTCATAACACAACATTCATCTGACATTAATACATTGTTTAAAGAAAACAGATTAGCCTATGAGAACAAACGCATTAGTTATGATCAATGATAATGCAAGAAAAAAAGGTTCATAATCTATGAACCTTTTGACAAATCGCATTGTACGTCTAGGTTATCCTGAGTAATTGTGCCGAGAGAAGAGGGTTTTAGAAGCGGCTGTAGTTGTATCAAGACTTGTGTAATTAGTTGGCACAGCTTTAGCTGTAGTGAGGATGGCGGAGCTACTGAATCGATGCAAAGGCCTATTGTGCATTTTGGTGACTCAAGAGCCTCTGTTTGCAGACTTCCTGCGAGCCAAAAATAAACTCAACTTGAATAGATTTCCTCTCTTCCCACGCAGGAATCAGATAAGCAGAGGGAATGAGATAGAGGAGAGAGAGAGGAGAAGGGGTGTAATGTTCATTAGCTGTCAGGAGGATCTGATCTTCATGGGCCTGTGTTTCTTAAGATGGGAAAGGTCATGTGTCATCACCGGATATGACTCTGTAGACTATGGATTCGCTTGTGGGTCGTTTATATTGTACATGTTATTTTGTGAATCATGTTTAATGGAGCTCAGATGCATTTGAGGCGTCAGGTTAACATTGCAAACTTAACATCCGCTGACAGTTCAGGTGTATCCATTGACGCTTATTCAAAAGTAGCCATGTATTCTGATGGAATAACTTTATAGATATATCACAAATTTTTTTTTCCCACTGTGCACATTTTTGGAGGGCTTTTAAAAGTGTAACATATATAAAGAAAATTCTGGTCACTAATTTCTTTGTAATGAAAGTCAATGAGGACTGGAACAGTCAAGCTTCAAACTTATAGACTTCTGAAGACATGCAATAATTTTATACAAGTAAATGACCAAAAATGTATCATAACAGACCAAATAAATCATTTAGAATCACAAGAGAAGTTGCAGTGTCCTATTTGTGAACAAATTTGCCAGATATTATATTTTTTAATGAATCTGAATAATTATTAAACCCCAAAGACTCACTGACTTAATTATTCAATGGAGAAGAAGATTATCAGTAAAAATGACCCAAGGTAGTTTACCCCAAAAATGTAAATTCCACCATCATTTACTCACTCTCATGTTGTTACAAACCTGTATGCAGAACACAAAAGAAAATATTTGGAAGAATGTTGGTAGACAAATATTTTTGGTGACCATTGAGACATTTTTCAAAATATCTTTTATGTTCCACAGAAGAGAGAGAAAGTCATACGGATATGGAACAACATGAGGGTCAGTAAAATCATTTTGTGAACTATCTCTTTAAATGTCAGGCTGACAAAGCTATTGTATAGCTATAATTGGAATATAGTGCACAAGTCATGTTGTTGACTTTTGATACTTTTATAATGCTTCTGCCTCCTTTTTGAAGCTTAAAGATCCAGTCTTCATTCATTGAAATTTCCTTAAAAAAGTGACCAGTTTAGTGAAGAAAATGTCTTATGTGGTCCTCAGAAGAAATAAAGTCATACAGGTTTGAAACAACCAAATCTGTACATCATGGCATAAATTTAATTGCATTAATGAGCTATTTCTGCCTTATTTGACTCTTAAAAAATTAGGTCAACTATTCATTTGTGTAAACTAATGTTGTCAGCTTGCTTCAGTCATATTAAATAGTAGGACTGGGTTTTGGAACAAATTTCATGATTTTATTAGATTCTGATTCACAAGCTTTCGATTCAATTTCCGATTTAATTAGCTTCAATTCAATTTCAATATCAGGTACAGTACATGCCAAATTTTCTGAAGAAAAAAATAATCTCTCAACTAATGCTAATGTAACTAATGTAAAATATACATGAGAGTCATTTGGTACTACTATAATATTGAAGGTTAAAATTAACTGATTTACAGTATATACAAATGCTTAAATTACACTCAATTAAGTTTTTATAATAATAAATTTACAATCACATAATTATATTTCTACTCCAATTCGAACAAATTAAACACTGAAGAATTAAATTAAGAATTATGAATTAAGAATTAAACATTCATTATAAAAGTTATAATTAATATGTTATATGGTACACACATTTAGCAAAATGCTCCACTCTAGAGTTAATTTTTCTAGCTGACTAACAAGGTTATGGTCACCAAATATGTTTTTCTGAGGTACATGTGACATAACGTGACAATTGTTTACAAGCTGTTATGTATACACATTTCCGCGGTTGAATCACTGATAGAACGATTACATGAGACAGGATACGGATTTTGGTAAGCTGTACTTGTTCTTTTAACATACCATCAGATGTTCATTCGTGTATATTTTGTGCTGAAACTGGTATTAAAGTCGAGGAGTTCATGCGCAGTTCTTTGTGCTGCCGCTTATCTTGAACTGAGGTGCTATAGGAATCTGACACGCCACAATGAACAGCGTCAAAACGGCATTTACAGTTTGAATACTGTAATAAAATGGTAAGAATCTGAAATCTGAGAATGTGTTCCATTTTATTGTTTTTTTTTTGCGATGCGATGGGCACTACAATGTTCGGTTCATTAATTGAAAACAGGCTAGACTAACTGGTTCTTGGGACTTAAGAATCGATATTGTTTCGTAAAAATGAGAATCGATTAAAATCGAGAAACTGATTTTTTTTACCCAGTCCTATTTAATAATATTTTTGACTTAAAACCAATTAATTTTGATGTTACCACAAGAAGCACACTTTAAAGTTACCTTACAAATCATTTTTAAAGTGTACATTACACATTAGACCTTGCTTATAATCTGGTTAAGTTTTACTACGTCATGTGGGTATTTTAAGCCTTTCATATTGACTCTCACTGGATAGCTGTGCTCCATGTGACCTTAAATAAACCCTGATATGTGACAGTACAGGACTTTACCTTTTTATGTTCACAGGTGAGGTTTCTAAACTTAAATAGGGACAGAAAAATATCAATAGAATCCATACAGTTGAGTAATATACTGTGTGTTGGTGTTTAGTTCTGGATTCAGTGTGTATGTGCACAAATACGTTCTGTTCCAGAAATACCTCAAAAGATGAGGGGTGAATGTCACCATGGTAACAGATGGTTTTAATATAAATTGCTGCAGTCCTTCTACAAAACATTTCTGCTCCTTTTAAAAACAGCCTGGGCATGACTCCATGAAATGTACCAGGCACTGGCATCTGGGAAAACACCAATGAACTAGCAAAACAACATTTAATATTAAAATTCAATTGGTTTTTATTAACTGACCTCTAAATGACTGTTAAATCTGAGACAGCTGTAGCAGAAATAAAGTCACACACATAACTACAAAATACTATACAGTACGTCAAAATCAAATCTTTCCCAAGTATTGAATGAAACTGCAGTGAAAAAGAAAGTATACAGAGGTAATTATGTAAAAACGTTAGAGTTATAAATAAGAGTCCTTTCCTTTATAGCTGAACGGTTTCAATGTCATGTCTGCAAAACATTGGCATTAGCTGATTAAAACAAGTTATCCGGAAAATTGCATTGCAAGGATTCCATCACAAGGACAGTACCAGCTGTGGGAAACAAGGGGTTGTGTTTAGAGGATATACAGAAAGAAACTGTAGGATAGGGTTAATGGCTTCAGTTCAGCTTTCAGCTTTATTTTGTAGTGCATGTATTTATTATTTTGAGGTGGTTAGAATTAGACAAATGAGTATAGTAAAGGTACTTAAAAGTAAAAACTAAATTTCTTCTGTAAGTTGTTTGGGATCAATTGAGTTGAAGAAGGATGGATGGATGGATTTTTATTTAGTATTCTGTATGGCATTTACTGCACTGTCGCACATTAAAGTACTTCTAGAATGCATTAAATGTTAATGTGTAAAAGGTTTTTTAAATATTCTTTTAAGTCATGTCTAAGTATGTCCACTATTCTTTATATGGAACTATATTTATTATTCGTTTAGTAGTTTTTTAAAAATATCCTTTTAGTTGAATTCTCCATATAGTTAACTATTTAATATCAAAAATGCACTCTGAGCTATAGCACAGAACTAATATGCATGACACAATAATAATAATTTGCCATTAAGCTGCTGTCAAGCACAAAGGAAAATGTACATGACTGGGGTTGGTAATTAGAGCTCTGACGTAATGTACAAATTGTACAGTACATATATTTATAGTGCAGCTGCTATGAGCAACTGACATAAAGACTTCGGGTGTAATACATGTTGAAAAACTACAGAAATATCACCACTGACTTTTCTAATAAGAACATTGTAGTTTCAGCACAACAGTAAGGTGTCAACCCAGTGACTTTTTTTGAAGTTATAATTATATTACAACCTTTGCTCGAGATGGCAAAATGCTCTTCATCAAACTGAAAAAGGAACGTTTCATAGAATAACCCTGTTCATAGCTCTGTTTTACCATATTTAATTCACCAATTACTCCTTTAATTCACTGATTAATTCTTGTTTTGTGTTTAATTCTTAATTATTTAATGTATTTAATTAACTGTGCTTATTCAATCTAGTCCAATTCTAACAGGGGTAACTTAAATGTTTACTTAGTTAATTATTCATTGATCATTCTTATGATATAAATTAACAAAGAACTGCATTAATTTGTAATATGAGATGTATGTAATATGAGGCTTTTAAATAATCACAGTGCAGTGTCAGGTACAGATTCTTCTACAACACGTTTACAATTATACATTCTCTGAATTGCAGGTCATTATGGTCATCTGACTTTAATTGTTTAATGCAGCTCCATAACGTCACCCTTTGTTTAGTGTAGTAAGCGATGAGCTCTCCTAAGCAGTGTGAACGTACTAAAGGAAAGGGCATACCACTGGGTTTTCAGACTGCCAAATGACTGCCTTTTAATGATAGAGCAAGCATTTGAATGAGGATAATTAAAAAGCTATTGGATTGGATTTCTAAGCAACTATGTGGAGTGATAAGGGAGATTATGTTGCTAAATCAGGACAAAAACCCCAATGGCATGGTATTTCTCCGGTGGGTTCCATCTTTTGAATGTAACCACTCGAGTTGTGAAGCCATTAAGCATAACCATTGTACATACTGTACTGCATGTGCTGTACTAAATGAATGCAACATGCTTCTATTATCGTAACACAACGAGTTGTTGACTTGACCCTTATCTGAGTAGTATCAATGCTCCCATTGAGCTACTGAACACAAGACATGTTTTGGCACCTTACTTCAATAAAACCTAAAACACAGATTAAAAACTTACATCAAGTGGGTAATCCTTTTCTGGCAAAGTTTGTTCTTTGCAAAATGTTGTTTACATAAAATAAACTCTGTTTCTTAGTGATAATAAAAGTACACAACACACACTGTACAAGTACTGTGCTTTCCAAATATACTATGACAACCAGAATCTAAATATAGAGTAAATTTAAAGCCATTAAAAGAAGCATAATGCAAAATACAGAGATAATCTATTGTGAATATATTTTCAGTATACTGTATTTGGCCCCCCCAATATTGATTCTAGACTTTTTCTAGATTTTTGAATGAAGAAGTGACCAAATGCAAACAAAGAAATTTAAATGTATTACCACAGAAATTTAACACAGGAAGTCAATGCTTGTCATATCTTCTCTTCTTTTCATTTCACCCTGAAACACATCTTTAGCCACTTTCCTCTCATCCTTCCCTGCACCAATAGTGCTGAGCAAGTAAATAGCATAGCCAACCATCAAGAAAAGGAGGACGGTACATAAATATTTCAAAGAAACACTAGCTCTGTTCTGACTAACACTGACAAAAATTCAAAAACAGTCTTCAAACTATATATATTTGCATAGGAAAGAGAAACTGGTTACATGGCACCATAGAGACTTGTTTATAATAAGTAAAATGTGTTGAAATTTAAAATGAAAGTTAAAATTGCTATTATGGCAACAGGTTCCTTCCTTTACCATTATACCTTTACAAAAATAAAAATCTACATTTTGACTGTGTTGTTCTCTGAATTGATATTGCAAGGCAAATGAAAAGTGGAAAACAATAAAATAAGCATTAGGGTGTATCTTTAGCAAAGGAAAAGGCCTGGTTGTGTTTTATCATATTAACTGTAAGCCATTTTATATGACAAAATTGAGGTGAGGTCCACATGAGAGATGTTTAAAGTCAGTGCAGATGTTATCTGTCAACACACATCCTCCACTGATTAGCCCCTCGTCCCACAGGGCTTCAGCATTCTCCCCAGGCCCAGCATTCGTGACACTACTCTATTTTTTCTTTCAATCAAGCTGTGATTACAGCCTGGGAACTATAGACCACAAAGACCCCTCTCTAACCAATCAACGGAGAACTCAAGTTTCAGTTTTCTCAAGTAAAGAAAAGACATGTCATGTCAAAAGAAAGATTTTTCATGCTCTTTTTCCAGCATCTGTCTTCTAAATTATTAAAACAATTAAATATTACCAACATATATATCAAAAAGTCTTTAATATATATAATTTATAGGTGATTTAGGGGGGGGACTAGTAATAATGAGAGGAATAAACTGAACTATATAGTAACCAACTGTCATCCATATTAATTTGAATACTTTTTGAAAAATAATTCATATGATTTTTACATATGGTCTGAGAAAATCATTGTTTTGGTTTGTGAGATTGGAGATTAAATATTACCTACATATATATCAAAAAGTCTTTAATATATATAATTTATAGGTGTTTCTAGGGCTGTTTCTCCACAATGTGGCATTGATGTTACAGTATCTCCAGAAGGAAGTCCATGTAACTCCATACTCAAAAAGGAAGTCTCAGGTATTCAGTCAGGAAGCAGGTAAGTATTGATAAAGGTTATTCATCATATAGAGCTGCAGCAGAGAAAGGTCCCTCCCAAACAGAGCGGGAGACGGGAGAAGGAGATCCTGCAGCTAGTAAAGGAACGTCGTTGCCTCTGAAAGTGATGGAGAAAAGCCAGATCAGAGATACGCTTTCACATCTGAGGAGAGCAGAGAGGATCAGGAAAAGGAGAAGCCGAAAGGCAGCACTGACGGAAGTGCGTCTGGCAGAAATGCCTAGCAGGTAGCCTTACCTGTGCTTATACCTTTGTGTGCAGGCTAATCAAACAGTGGGATTGA
>JAUZSZ010000079.1:16955760-16968423 GCA_034780575.1 Labeobarbus marequensis | reverse complement strand
TGCAGAAATCCATTATGCATCAGCACATGAAAACGAGGAAATGCAAAGGAAAAGAAGAGATAAGGGAGGAGAAATGTTAGAAAGCTGAGCCGCAGGCTGCATCCTCCAGTCCGCCTGGGATACGTCAGAGTGTGTGAGTTTGTGTGCTCCAGTGTGTATGTATGTCTGCGTGTCTTTGGGAGAAAAGAAGCACATTCCCACCCACTCAATCCCATGATTCAACTGAGCCTGCACCAGGCGTGGGCTTGAGAGAGAGAAAAAGAGCGACAGAGAAAGAGCTCTCTTTCAGAGAAAGCGAGAGAGGAGAGACATGGAGAAGAGAGAGAAGCAAGGAAAGGAGATGCAATGAGAGTGAGAGAGTGTTTCTTTATCCACTCCTCACTGCTATGTTGCAATGTTCCTTTCAGCTGGTGTTCAGGCAGTGCTTTGAGGAGAAAGGCTGCTGGGCTGAGGATGGGGAGAGTTGGGCAGGTTTGAGGTGTTTTTGCTCCAGATGGCTTCAGCTCATCAGGACATGTCTTAGGAGTATTACTTCCACTTGTCAATGCTTTTCTTTCAAAAATCTGGGTTAAACTGAGGTAGGCTACTTACGATGGATGCAAATGGGATGAATAAAATGTTTAAAATATTCACCGTTTCGATAATATAGCCACAAGAAGGACAAAAGACATATGCAAAAAAGGCAATTTTAATGATGTCTTTACTACCTTTCTGGGCCTTGAACATGGTAGTTGCTCGGGTGTCTATGCAGGCTCAGAAAACTCTCGGATTTCATCAAAAATATCTTAATTTGTGTTCCGAAGAGGAACTAATGTCTCACAGGTTTGGAACGACACAAGGAGTCATTAATGACGGAATTTTCATTTTTGGGTGAAATATCCCTTTAAATGCAAAACATGGCCAACTGATTCACAACAAGTATGAGTAATATGTGAATTGTGGTGCTCTATTAGGTTTTACAAGTCAATGGAGACTCGAATGATCAAGTAAACCTGACTGATTCAGTTATTGAAGTGTGGGCTTGTTAAAACGACACTAAAATCCATGTCGTTAAACAGATTTCTAAGAACACAAGATGACAGGATGACAGGTCTCTTCCTGACAGACTACAGGTGTAACATCAGTCAGGTGCCAATCTCACTGCCAGTCAGGTGTCCCCATAGATCACTGTAAGATCATAACTCTTCACATTTTTTTTGTCAATCACTGCAAACAGGTCTGGATCAAAGTATCATCGGCCCCTGGGGCACAAATGTCACCCAACCTACCCATGATGCCACATGACGCCCTCGATGTGAAACATATTTTCCTGCGATTATGATACTGTGCAAGTATCTCTACCTGTTAAAAAGAAAATGGTTGGTTTTTGAGTCCAAAATCAACATTCACAAAGCCCTAAGTTGCTTGTTGCTTAAGTTACTAAGCATAAGTTAAAAAAAAAAGTATGTTATTAGGAACTGCTTCATAATGCATGTTTTAGGTTTTCAAGATAGTCTGACATTCACTGCTTTTACCTGACGTAAAAATGTGGGTGAATTAAAGATATTCAACAACTCTACTGAAGTGATGATTTAAAAACAATGCAAGTTCTCTGATTTACAAATGCAGAGCGTCTTAGGTAAGTGACTGTTGTCATTTATGAACAGAACAAAAACTACACAAAAAAGTCCGCCAAAACTACATTTACACTACATGCCGACATTGTAATTCTAGCCTGATAGCAAAATAAAAGAATTTATTCAAATAATAAAATAAAATAAAATAAAATAAAATAAAATAAAATAAAATAAAATAAAGGCTGGGGTCCTGAAGCATGTGCCCCACATGCCTTGTTTGTAATCCTGCCATAATTGAAAATGATTAAAATCAGACTCTCACAGTTCAAGGACAGTACATACTGATAAAAACTCCCACAGGTTATATGAGGGAGTGCGTCTTCAGCTGGGAAAATCTCTTGCCAGTATTTCTGCAGCACATGCAGCTGGTATTAGCCATTTACATTCCCCATGAAATGTTTTCTTCAGGCCATGACTGTTTCATTAATGTGCTTCTCTATCTCTCACATACACACACACACAGACAAAGAAGGGAAAAAAGAAACAAGCAAACACATATCAAACGGGCGCCCTCTTCACATTTTCCCGATGTAAATGTCCTCTGTTAATGTTTAGTGCCTTGAGTTGGATGACTTGGGGGAACATAAAAGTTCATGCAATTTGCATAAACAGATTCAAACTGCACTGTAAGACTGTAATGTCTTGTGGGAAATCTAACATAGAGCTGATGGAATTAGATGTACACGAGTGTCTTGTTTTAATTTTACTGAGAATGATGTTTGAAAATGTCTGAGTTTGTTTGGCTGATTCTACTTTTATGACAACCATGTTACACAAATGTAAATGTAATGAAACACAGTCACCAAAGAAATTCATACTAAGTTACTGCATCTCTAACAGTCCGGGATACCACGGACAGCTCCCACATTCACACAGGCATCAGGCTAAGTTCAGCACCCTGGTCAGCTCCCCCAATATAGAGCACACAAGGCGGCCCTCTCTGTACTACTGTAGCTCAGCACCCTATCAGCCCATGTTGAGCATTTTCCTTCACAGGGTGCTAAAATGCCACCCCCTGTTGAATCCACCAGTAACAGTGTAGCGAAACACTCATCAATTTGCACTTTCACACTCTGCTCTCTTCTCATTGGGGGAGGAACTGCTGTTTTAATTTGTTTTGTAATTTCTAATTTGTCTCTTGAATGTGTTATTCAACAGTGCTTTCAAATCTGATGCCAATGAGATCTGCAAGAAGCCTTTGAACTGGGAATTTTAGTCATCGTCTCTTGGAAGAGGTTTGTTTTGTGTGGAGACTGAACTGAAGGTTCTTCTAAATGATGGAAAAGAGAACAGCCTCATTATGTTTTCATAGTGTTTTTATTTTACATTGGACCAGTGTTCAGGACAGTTCAAAAGCAGAAATGTAAAGCTCACATTTTGTTAAAATACTTATATGAATAATTCAGCACAAGCCCTTTTAATATCTGAGCTGTAAAGTTGTCCATAATAACATTTTTAAGGTGGGAACACTTAGTTACTTTACAAGTTACCTGGTTTACCGACATTATAAACACAAACTATTCTGCTACAATATCTGCCTTATTTTTCAATGCAGTTATTTTCTGTAAATGTGTGAGACTTCTGATTCATTAGCCAGTATAGGTAAATAACCAGAGGACTAACAAAGTGCAGTAAATGGAGAATATATATATATAAAAATTTGTGTGATTACGATTACAAATTAAAACAATATGATAACAAAGAAAAGTTTGCAACATCAAACATCTTAACAGACTGCACAGCACAATAACTGGAAGCCCCCAATTTACGTAATGTAAAAATAAAGTGGATACAACTGCTTTGACCAGCTACCTGACAAACTGATAACTCATAAAAGGTAGTCATTGGCTTTAAGTGCAGCTATAGATTTCTGATTTCTGTAGTCTCTTCAGGACATTTCGTATAACATTTATTCTAACATGCTGTTTTGGTGCTCAAAAAACAGTTCTTATTAATATCAATGTTGGAAACATTTATGCTGCTTAATATTTTTGTGGAATCCATGTAACATTCTTTTCAGGATTCGTTGATCAATAGAAAGTTTAAAGGAAAATCATTTATTTGAAAAAGTTTTTGCGACATTACGAATGTTTTCACTTTTGATCAGAGAAGGAACAACAACAAAAAAATAAATATATCTTAATGATGCCAAGCTTTTGAACAATAGTGTATTTTATTTGGCAACACTTTAGATTAGGGAACACTATTCAGTATTAAATAGCTGCTTAGTAGCATGCATATTACTACCATATTGGCTGATTATTAGTACATATAAAGCACATAATAATGCCTTATTATTATGACCATATTTTAGATCCCTTAACCCCACCCAATACCTAAACTACAACAACAACTAACTAACTTACTATCAATAACCTGTAATTAGGAGTTTATGAGATAAGAACTTTAATTTCAATATTGTGTCTAGAGGTTTTCTCTGTAAGCGATGTAAGTAAAAAAAAAAACATAAGCATAAACTTAGCAAATAAAGCTTCCGATTCTGAAAAAGAGGTGTTCACAGCGCTCATGCCTCAAATGTGAGCACTGAATCAGTGACGCTAGTAACTACTAGCTTGACTCACACGTGTGTTTGTAGGTCAGAGGTAATGGTGGGGAAAGGAAGCTTCTGCTGCGAGATTGTTTCTCATCTGGGTTTCATCGAGTGTGCAACCATTTTTCATTCAAGGTGCCGTGTAGCAAAAGATCTGGCATGAGATGTTAAGATATAGGATATGCTTAAGACAGCACCACGTTTATATGAAGTGAATGCACGCAATTAAAAATATAACAATGAGAGTGAATCATCATAAGGCAAAATTTTCCGTTAAAATACATATGGCAGGAAGGAAATTCATTAGGTCTGTTACAAAAAGTAGTGAGCTGCTTCACTACCTACTGCCTACATACACAGCTGCCGTCTATGACAGAATCCAAACTGAAATAGATCTTCATGACTGGTTTGGAACACTCTACATAGGCAGCAACTCTGTGCGTCATACATGTAGAGATTTTGACTCACAATTGATTTCAAAATGGGGGATGATAGAACACACAATAATATACACTACTACCATTCAAAAGGTTGGGGTCAGTAAGAAATTAAGTTTTTGATAGAAGTTTGTTATGCTCACCAAGGCTGCATTCATTAAAAATGCAGTAAAACAGTAAAATTGTGAAATATTTTGTGATAACTGTTTCTACTTGAATATATTTTAAAATGTAATTTTACTTAAATGAAAAAAAAAAACGCTGAATTTTCAGCAGTCACTACTCTAGTCTTCAGTGTCACATGATCCTTCAGAAATCCTTCCAATATGCTGATTTGGTGCTCAGGAAACATCATTATTATTAGGGATGTAACGATGCACCCCGAATCAGTTGAAAATGAATGAGATGTAATGTGAATCGCGATACAATTGGGTGTGGGAGTTTATATGAATTCTCTGAGTGGAACTGACTGTCTTCAGAAAAGTGTAGATGCTATTTTCTTTTCATCTTGCCACTGAATAATGCAAACTAAAGTAGTGTTTAAAAGCACAGCACTGCTTTGTTTACAGCAGCAACCAAGGAAACACTATATTTCTGCTGTTCCATAAGCGCCACCTGCTGGCAGAGAGTGAATTTGCAGTTCTCATTCAGCCCGTCTGCTGTTTTTGTTTCATGCAAATATGTTTAATGTAGCATAGTTTCACAAAACTAAAGTCGGAGCATTCAGTTTTTGCTCCGATTTTGAAATTATACAATCTAATTTAGATTAAAAACTGCTCATGCTGCATCTTTGCTTGGATTATGATTAAAATACAGTGGTTGCCTCTAAGTTTAAATGTAAAGAAATTTATTTTATTTGTGTTGTTTATTTATTAATTTGTTTTGGGGTTTGTTTTAAAATTTCAATTTAGTTTTGTTATATGACATTTCAGTTTCACAAAGAAATATGCAACATTTTGTCTAAGCAATAATAAAATGACATCTTTTCATTTTTTGTCATAAAACTAATTTTAAAAAAGTATCATGAATCATATCGCATTGTGTGGTAAGTGAATCGGTACATCTCTAATTATTATCAATATTGAAAACAGTTGTGCTCCCTAATATTTTGGTGGAAATACTAGAACATTCTATGCTTATAATGAAAGTTCCTTTGAATGACAATAATAAAAACACCAAAAAAAAAACTTACTGACACCAAATGTGACCCTGGACCACAAAATCAGTCTTAAGTTGCTGGAGTATATTTGTAGAAATAGCCAAAAATACATTGTATGGGTCAAAATTATCCATTTTTCTTTTATGCCAAAAATCATTAGGATATTAAGTAAAGATCATGTTCCATGAAGATATTTTGTGAATTTCCTTCCATAAATATATCAAAACTTAATTTTTGATCAGTAATATGCATAGCTAAGAACTTCAGTTAGACAACTTTAAAGGTGATTTTCTCAGTATTTTTATTTTTTTGCAACCTCAGATTCCAGATTTTCAAATAGTTATATCTCAGCCAAATACTGTCCTATCATAATAAACCATACATCAATGGAAAGCTTATTTATTTTGAAAAATTGACACTTATGACTGGTTTTGTGGTCCAGGGCCACAAATTTGGAATAATATTGAAGTACACACAAATTTAGAGTTTAATTACTTTAAACTTTTTTAATCACCATTTTAGTATTTTCTCTCTCATATCCACCATCTTAAATTGCTTAAATTAATGCATTCTGGAATTCTGGAATTGTCTTCTCCATTTAGGATACATGCCATGGTGCCTTTGAATATGGCCAAAGCAAGGTATCTTAGGACAACAATTAATTTGCCTACCTGGAGGCAGCTGATGGGGTTTTGTAGTCATTCTGTGCTGAGAGCATGCTGAATAACTACTGCCTGAAGAAAAATGTTAGCATGACGATATTTATAATCATCATTAAGTGTATCAACAGCATATCCTGGAGTTACATGCACTACATACACTTCATAATGTCATGCTTTACATTATGTAAAGTTATCAGATCCAACAAGAAAGGCTAATCACCTTCTAGTGCATTTACATAAGACACAAGTAACAAGTAAAAAAACAAGTAAATCAAAACTTAAAAGTTAAAAAGAGACACAAAAACGATGAAAGCCAATGACAGCACATGTTATTTCTATATTTGAGTGTACAGTGATTTTCTTCTTCAAGAGCTGGAATCAATAATGATTGAATCATCTATCATTTTGATGCAGTGGTGGGATTTGTACTACAATGTGTCATCTGTACTCAGCGTGAGCATCATATCCCCATCAGTGCATTGCTGCCGTTTTAAAAATGAGGGTCACAAATGTGTCTCACTTCCCTTATCGCTCCTGCGTGATTCAGGTTGTGTCACTAGCAAAAACTGGCAAAAAATCCCTCTTTTTCAACTTTTTCAGCTCATGCTCTCATCAGATAAAGCTATTTTAAATGGGGAGCAGAACATAGAAAAAGAGGGGAAATATGGAGATATTAAACTGAAAATTTAATGAGCAGAGCTCTCGCCACGGGCAACACAGAGCCACCATTCTGAGAAAGTGCATCTCCCACCACGTGTTTCACCTTCTGCTGTGACATGCTCGCTGGTGCCAAAAACGGCCCGTTTCGCTCTCGCTCACAAAAGACGGGCAAGAGCACACATGAATGACACAACATGGCCTCTTTTTTAGAAAATGCCCAGCAACTGCAGGCAGCTCTATCACTGAACTTATGGGTGCTTTATTTACAGAGACCTTTCTCTTCAACCTTTATGAAAATAAAATCATTTAAAAAAACATACTGGAAAATGTAAAAGAGAAGCTGTGTTGAAGAACCACTGTCAAGGCAAAGCATCAGCTTCTCCTTCTCAATGAGTCATTTCTGTTCATTTTTTAAGGTCAGTGTGAAATAAAAATTCTGCTTTCTAAATGCATGTTATTGATCTTACTGAACGATTCATCCATGCATATGTTTTTTTGGACCCTGTAATTTTAATTAAAAAAGACACCTCTCATTCTCTAGTGAAATGACAGTCCACGTAAAACCAAACTTTCTTAAAATCCACAAAGTCACCATCCTACATTTTCTTTTCTTTTTTTTGATAACCTGTTTCATTTGGATGTACATCACAATACAGAAGAAAGGTCTCTAGCTCCTTCTGTTGCATCGCAACTTTAATTTTACTAAACTAAATTACATGCAATGAACAAGCAACCATTATAAGCTTTAGAATTATCTAAAATAAATAAATAAATAAAAGTTAATACTTAAAAAAATATATTATATTATTAATTATTACAAAAATAAAAAAAAATAAAAAAATAAATAATAATTGTTACAAAAACCTCATACAGGTTTGGAACAACTGAAACGTGAGTAATTGATGAAAGTAAATGAGTAGAAACATATCAGTTGAATCCTACTATAGTTACGAGGAATTCTTCTCTAAAAACACTTAGGACTACTAGGCATGTTACATATCATAATTAATATTCATGAGCCAAGTTGAAAAGGTTAACACCATGCCCCACCTATATGTGACCCTGGACCACAAAACCAGTCTTAAGTTGCTGGGTTTTTTTTAGCAATAGCCAAAAATACATTGGATGTGTCAAAATTATTGATTTTGTTTTTTATGTCAAAAATCATTAGCATATTAAGTGAAGATCATGTTCCATGAAGATTTCTTGTAAATTTCATACTGTAAATATAAACAGTAATATGATTTTTGATTAGTAATATGCATTGCTAAGAACTTAACTTGGACAACTTTAAAGGTGATTTTCTCAGTATTTTTATTTTTTTGCACCCTCAGATTCCAGATTTTCAAATAGTTGTATCTCAGCCAAAATTGTCCAATCCTAACAAACCGTACATCAAAGGAAAGCTATTTCAGCTTTCAGATGTAGAAATCTCAATTTCGAAAAATTGAAACTGTGGTCCAGAGTCACATAAATAATTTATTCATTTTTAAAAATATTCTATTACATTTTATTTTTTCATTTTACAGTTTTTTTTTTTACTTGGCAACTATTTTAGAACTGTGGTGCTGAGTATTGCATACGTACACACCACTCACATTTTCCTCAGAAAACATAAAACTGTAGACTTAAAATCAACCATAAATTAAAAATAAAATGGACTTCATACTGATTCTTTCCAAAAACGCAAACCCAGTATAGCATGACTATTCCGGCATAATTCAGAAAGTGACTTGGTTTTTCCCTAATGAGTTGGATCATTAAACAAAATAAGCAGTTAAAGCAAACTGTAAACTTTGGCTGAGATATCTGCTGTAGATTATCAAGAAGCTAATGAGGGAAAATGACCCATTTTTGGGCTTTACAAAGTCTCTGCATCTCTAAGTACCTTAATGATCAGCTTCGTCTCTCTACTCTTTCCCTCCATTGTGCTTCAGGCAGTATGTTTAACATCTCGCAGCTGTCTCCTTTCCTTTGACCCTCCTTCACTCCCTGCTCTACATAATATTGGACGGCATCAGAGTTTTCCTGGCTTCGAATCGCTGATAAATAAACAAATGCTTAACTTTATGGATCTGTTAAAATGGTCCTGCTGCTCTCTTTCTCGCTGGCTTTCTCTCTTATACTCTGTCTAGTTCCATGTCTCTGGGGAATTGGGCGATTTAGCCCCGTTTCATGGCTGATGTGACCTCCACCAAGGAGGAGGAATGATATTTGGTCAATAAGGCCGTTTTATATGTACTGGGGACTGCATAAAGAGAAAAAACAGTTGTTAGGAGAAGGTTATGTGCTGCTTGTAAAATCCTGGAGTTTTCTTCTTTTTTTTTATTTCACCAAGTTCTCCATCATTCCATCTTGTTAGGCCTGGATCCAGGGGAACTGGAGGCATGTGGGCTTTTCCATGAGGAAGAAGAAACAGAAGGCACACAAGGCCACTCTCAGGTGAAAGAGACACAGAGGTCGTCCACTTCAGAGGATACTGCAGATGTTTCGCAGGAAGACTGCAAATTAAAGTCCACAAGTTCTGTTTGTGACGTCTCTAAGGTGGGCTGGTGTTCAGGTCTTTCATTAAAAGACATTGTAGTGCCCACTCAGTTCTGCAAAATTATCAGTCTTTCCACTATAAACTTCTAGCTCATGAATATTAATTACGTTCTGAGATTGTTACCTGGAAAGTCTAAACCAAAGTTCATGAATTCACCATAGTAGGGCTTGTATTGAGGAAGGATATGAAGCAATGTCACTTTAACCTAATTTATATTTATGCCAAAGTTTAGCATTATACAGAAATATGGCAAAGTCTTGGCTCATGAATATTAATTAGGACTTTCTGATTATGTCATGTTCAGTCATATCGACTTCTGCACTGTCATAAATGTAAATTGTCACACTTATGTTGCTTCATAACCGTTGTGAACCATGTAGTCGTGTTGCCTAATTAACATTCATGAACCAAATTTTTCACCATAGTAGCACTGATAGATATTATTTTGTTAATAGCAGTTTTGTTCTAAAGTCTTGACTCATAAATATAATTTAGGTTATCCTGATGTTGGCTCATAACCTTTCAGGAGCGTACAGTCAAGTTCAGTAATATTCATAAATACTCATAAATATTCATCCGATCATAACATCATTGCAAGACATTTTTACAAATCCTACTATGGCAAAGTCTTGGCTAATAAATATTAATTAGGTCTTACATTAGTTTAAAACTGTCCTAGAGTGAATCATATAATGTATTGGCTCATGAATGCTCATGAATACCAATGAAGTCAACCTGTCTGATTTTGCTTTATTAACACTCTGGAGTGTCCAGCAATTCTATCTAATTAACATTCTCGAGCAGAAGTTTCACCAGGATTCATACTCATTAATTTGGTCATACTGATGTTGGTACAGAGGTAGATGCAATTCCTTCCTACATGGTAAATTTTTAGGTCATCATTATTATCTAATGTCTGGTTATGTTGGATCATACCACCTTGAATGATGTCTTGGCTCATAAATATAAACGAGGTCACACTGACCTACCAGTCATGTTAGCTAATTAATATTCAGGATGCAAAGTCTTGGCTCATAAATATAAAATAGGTTATACTGATATTGCCTTAAAACCTTACAGGAGCATTCAGTCATGTTACTTTATATTCATGATTTGAGACTTCACAGTAGGGCTCATAAATATTCATTAGTTCATAACATCATCAGTACATTAGAAATATTATAGGTCCTACTATGGCAAAGTGTTGGCTCATAAATACTAAAAGTGAGACAGTGCTCCACAACCAGCCTAGAATGTCCATAGTCACCATAGAAGGATTAGTACCTATTAACCCTTAAAGACCTAGAACATTTTTGAGGCACCTGACATGCCTGCACTTTTCTTTGTTTTTCCAGACCTATTATAGCAGTCAGCATCAAGTGTCATATATCATTATAAACAGGAGAACTTGAAGTTTCAGTCTAGCTAATTTAAAGTCCCAATTTTCCTTATGTTTTTTGTAAGAATGAATGATTTTACAGAATTTTAAGAAAACACAAGCAACAATTGGATGTTTTTTAATGTGTACTTGAACAGAAACTCCTGAAGTTTGGATTTTTTTTCTTTAGAAAGTTGTATCTGGGTGTTTTCCAATTTTGTCTACATATAACATTCCCCAAGCAAGTTATAGCCATTTGTTGCAATATTGTTATCGGCACTTTTCAGTGAAAAACAGGTCTATTTAGTTTACTAACAATATAGATGTGTCCAAAAACATTTAGGGAGTAAAGAAAACAGAAACTGTGTTTTATAATAACAAAACAAAGTAGAAAAGTCACAGAAAAAAAAAGACCTTTTTCAGAGAAATATGTAGTAGTATAGTATGAACAATAAACAAACCGTGCAGCTAATAGTAAAAACAATTGCACAAATGAATTGTCTTCTGCAATAAAAATACATACAGTGCAAATGATTCACAAACTACACACAAAATGAGTGAGAAATATACTGAGTACAAAAGAAAAAAATAGTGCACAAATCTTCATGAACCATATAAGAATTATTTACATAATATACATAATATAAATGGATCGATCTGCTGGTTGCACTCTGTCAGAATCGATTTTACCGGGACGTCGCTTAGCGACGCGAATACCTAAATTCCAGTGCTTTATCCGATATGTACCGCTGTTTCATCCTTGTTTTTGGTTTGTTTTATGTCTAAGTACTCAGTCATGTGTTTTTCTGTACTTTTTCAGAGAGTTCTCTCATGCAAATGTGTTATTTTGTGTTTGTTTTCACGGACGACAGACTTTACTTTCACTTTGCGTTTGTTCACATTTGTAAAGAAACTTGCTAAATAGTGGTTCAAAAGACCAAAACCTATGTTTATTGGTTGAATATGTGACAGTTTGAACCAATCTGGGCACGGGGGTGGAACTAAGCTTCAACAATCGTTCCTGTTTGGCTCAGAGGAACGAAATGCATTGATTACTTCTGACGAATCAATGTTGTCAAAATGGGATGATGTAATCACGTACACTACAGAGAAAAGCGGAGAATCTCCAAAAAGCATTCGGATAGGATTAGCGGTTATTAAACATTTAAGAACAATAGTTGTTTTTAGCCACGGGAGGCTATCTCTGTCTTTGAGGGTTGAAGGGGTAGTTCACCCAAAAATATAAAAATTCTGTCATTAATTACTCACCCTCATGCTGTTCCAAACCCGTAAGTCCTTCGTTCATCTTCAGAACACAAATTAAGATATTTTTGATAAGATCCGAGAGCTCTCTGACCCTCCCATAGACTGCAAGGGTCCTACCACGATCAAGGTCCAGAAATGTAGTAAGGACATCGGTAAAAAAGTCCATGTGACATCAGTGGTTCAACCATAATTTTAAGAAGCTACGTAGCGCCATACATACATACATATGCGTGCGCTTTGATCGGAATGTCAACATATGTTGTTTACGTCCAATTCGAAGTGTGCATGCGTCATGGTTCTCTACAAATTGGCGCCCTAGGGTGGAGACGGATTGTTGAATAAAGTTGTTATTTTTGTTTTCTTTGCGCACAAAAAGTATTCTCGTAGCT
>JAUZSZ010000079.1:16925149-16936583 GCA_034780575.1 Labeobarbus marequensis | reverse complement strand
CATTCCATTCATAAAATCCATGAGATTTTGTTTAGTTGTCTAATGTTTTTTCTTCAGAATTGTGAGAGTGCCTCAATTTATCCAGAATCACGCAGCTCTGTTTTGCATAGAAATAGATCTTAAATTAGTCCAGTTTTTGTGTAGCCGGCTGATTTCTTTTCATGGTAATCAGCAGAAATTAGAGAGTTTTGCAAAATTAGAGTTTTGCAAAAAGAGACAGAATAAATATGTTTGATATCTAAACGTTTGACTTTATTTTTTACCACATTAAAATCGAAACTGAATCTGAATCGATAAGTAGAATTGGAATTGATCAAATTCAAACAATATCCAACCCTAGTTAAGGATGAAGTTAAAGAGAAGAGGGAATCGGAGGAAGAGGTAAAGAATAAAGCCTGGGTCTTGAAAGAGCTGAGGAACGAGCAGGATGAGATGGGAGGAGAGGACAAGACACAGAGATATAAAACTATTATTTACAGTATATGATAACTCCACTAGTAGTGTTAGCTCTACTCATAACAGATAACAAAAATGCTTATTTAAATATTAAAAGTTCAATTACTTTAATGGTGAAATGGTCTGCATGCACCAATGGCAGGTGTAAAGAGAGACGGCCCACAACCTCTCCAAAGGGAAGTGCTCTGTGATTTCAGGATCAATGGGCCTCTCAGCTAAAACTGCATGAGGATGAAAATGGAGGCCTCTCATGGAGAGCAGTCACTAGAGCGGCTCATGAGAGCACTGCGCTGGCTACAACAATGTCATTCAGCTAGCAGACATATCTCACAAATGCTGTTACACAAGGACATACAGCCTCCACACTCAAGCTCAAAAACAATGCCAAATACTGAAGTATTTAAATACATTTCTCAGTGGAGATTTATACCAGAACAATGCAATTTTTCATTTAGTTAAACAAATGAGAGCTGCTAAAAGTCAAAACTAGCAGAGGAAAAAAAGGTACATGGTATCATAACTGGTTTTGGATATGATTTCATGATTTTTGAATACTAAAATGATTTTAAGTGCATGTAATAATTGTACAGGCCTTCCAAAAACACCACTGGTAAAACATTCATACAATATAATGAAATATTTTGTTATGTGAGATTTTTTCATGTTTTTGAAAGGCTCTTATGCTCATAATGGCTCCATTTATTTGATTAAAAATACAGTAGACAGTAATATATTTTTATATATTATATATTATACATATTTTAAAATGTAATTTGTTCCTATGTTGTCCATACTCCAGTCTTCAGTATCACATCGATCCTTCAGGAATCATTCTAATATGCTGATTTGGTGCTCAAGAAACATTTCTTATTATTATCAATGCTGAAAACAGTTTGGTTTGCCTAATATTATTATTAATATTATAACCAATATACTTTTTTTTCAGAATTCTTTGATGAAAAGAAGGTCAAAAAGAAAGGTATTTCTTTGAAAAAGAAATAAAAATGAACATCATTTTTGATTGTTTGCATTCTTGCTGAAAAAAAATAGTAACTACATGTATGTTTTTGGGAAAGTAAAACTGTCATTATACATTTATTTTGACATTTACCAACAGGGGTGTATTAGACCATGGCAACCAGCCAAAACTCAAGTCCTTGGAGGTACCTTTTCAATATCATGACATATAAATATGGTAATCATACTGTACCAAAGTATGATCACATTAATACATGGATAATTCCATTACAGGGTGCTATGCTCGAGTAAGTATGATTGTGGACACGTAAATAACTGTAGAGGCTGAATGAGATTGGTTTTCCAGCAGTTAGAGATGAGTAAGTGAGCGCAGTGCCGGGGGTGGCCACCGAGTGGGTGTGCAGACTGGCACCTCACTGACGCCAGCCTTCCAGCACATCATCACTGCTGGCGCACACAGACAAAGAGATGCACAACCTTCTTGTACAGCCTCTGCAAAAAAATTACTACTTTTATTACTTCAGAAAGAGGCCAAGCCTGTGGGATCTTCGTTACAATTGAACAAATTCTCTGTCCAAACGATTCGATGCAACAAGATTCTGGTGACAAGCAATTTGCCTGTTCGCATTATAAGTGAAAATGCTCTATTCTATATTTATCTATATATACTAATCCATCCATCCATCCAAGGCCCATATATATTGGCTGACATTTGTCATTTTTTTATTATCGGCATCGTCAATAGGTTTTTCTTTTTGGTCAATGTGTCAGAAACTTTTGGGACTTTTATTTTGACTGTGCTGAAAATTCCAGCACCTGAGCACCTTTACTCTGCAAATTGGATTTGAACAGAAAATTCTGTCTCTGGACACGCACAAGGCCAAAAAGTTCCCTCAAACTTTAAATATTTGATTTCAAATTAATGCCCCCATATCAGAATCACTGTACTGCATGTTTTTTACTATATTTTGTACTATATATATTTTTTTTGTTTTTTTGAAAAAAATAAAAATAAAAGAAGATTCCCAGTAGACAGGCTTAGATTACTGAGTGCACTTTTGGTTAAAGTGTTTACTTACTTTTTATTCATATTTAAAAAAAAAAAAAAAATCTTTGTGAAAATTACTAAAATAGAATTACAGTCAGAATCAGTTGCCATCTAAATAGAACTTTTTATTTTACATATATGTTTTGTCAAGTTTAAATTTTTTTTTTCATATTTTCATATTTAATCATTCACAGACAAATTCTAATTATTAGTAAATATTATGTAAAATAAATATACATTTAATTTCAGCAATTGTTTTGCATGTGTTTTTACAATCTTTAAAATAAATAACGCAATATTTTATATAATGGTGCAATATTACTACTAATAAAATACAAATAAATAAATAAATAAATAAAAATCAATATATCAGCCAATCACTAATTATAAAGGATATATTTATTACAATAGAACATATTTTATATATAATAGAATACATAATATAATATTTTATTTGTATAATAAATAATAATAACAGAATTCATTTTAATTATTATTATATTATCAAATTGGCATTTAATTCATAAAAATGTTGCACATCATATTTCAATATGCAATATATGACAGAATAATTGCATATGAATTGTTGGCCAAATTGTGCAGTCCCACTTGTGACACTTACTAGGCAAAAACTAAGATATAAGATAAAACAAATACACAGAGTATAAAATATAAAAGATGCTTAAATCACTTGTCGCTTTGTTAAAGACATCAAACACTCAAAGTAGCATCACATACACAGGCCTCACAGTTTTGTCCCACAATTCTGAGATAAAATGATACCCCCTCACCTTATCCACAAATCAGACAGATACTATGCCTTCAGCTCAGTCTCTCGCCAATCAAAGCTGGGCTTTTATTCTCCCTAATTAGGAAACATGTGACCACACAAGCCCTGTGACCCTAGTTCAACCCTTTAGTCTCATCTAAGAAGCCCAGATACATCAGCTTAAAGGGACAGCACACATAAGAATCCCAAAGCATAATGATACACACAAACATTGCTTTAATTAAGTAAAAGACACTCCCTCCAAGCACACACATATGAAGTCGTTCATTTAGAGCAGTAATGACCCAAAGCCTGTGTTACGCTTAAATCCCACAGCGGCACACCTGCCAAGCTTTTCCTCTGACCCCACAAGACCTTCTCCTCACCTCTGGACGCCTGAGTGAGTCACACAAGCCCATGTGTGCAAGTGTGTGGGCCTGGAGGAAAGCAAATCTGCTGTTCTATCTCAAGCAATTACACTCTGTCATAATGACAACGATGAATACGAAAATAGCAGGAAGCTGTAGAGTTTTCTTTAGACACACGCAAGACATGCTAACTTCCGTTTAATGATTCACACACCCCGAAGCTTCATTGTGATGTTACTATTTTTACTACAACGGCACCAATGTAATCATGCCAGGCCACATTCATTGCACTTCCATGCCAGAGCCGGTGCTAATGGAATCATTGCAAGCTGGCTGCTCTTCAAGTTTTTAATTGAAAATGCTACAGAGTTTTTCGGTTTGAGCTGGGCTGTCGGGCTTGTTTGTTGCCCTGTTGATGCATTCCTGCTTCTGCAAAGCAAAAATTTGATGCCACATCAGAGTTGTAATCTCTATGGTTGCAACAAAAGGCAGCAAATCCAAATTCAGATGTAATATCTTTTGTTATTTGTGGAGCATTATAACTATTCTACTATTCTATACAAAGGTTTTACAATTACATGGAAAAACATATCTACAAAAAACAGAGGCACTGAAGAACCCTCTCTCCCATACAGTTTTTTTAAAAAACTTTTGTTTAAAAATGACTCTATGGCTGGCTTAAAATGAACCCAAAATACTTTGGTAATTAAAAATCAGATAATTACTAAAGGCATCAGTAGTAATCAAAAGGTGAACATTTATTAATAAGCAATTTAATAAATATTTATTATTTAATTATTATTTCTAATATGTTCATTTGTTAAACATTAATAAATATTAATTTACAACCTATTCATTTTTTTTCCTTTTGGGTTCATTGAAGCATGAAATATAGTAATTTTAAACAACAGTTGAGTTAAATATAACTACCCAAGTTAGGCCAAATATTTAACCATACTTAACCCAACTTGGATTGTTTTTAACCCAGCATTTTTTAGAGTGAACAAAAAAAAAATGAAGGAGAATAAAAACTTTAAGTAACTGACTAAAATTAATAAAAAACTGACTAACTTATAAACTAAACAAAAAAAAAAATATAGCCTAAAAACTTCAATCAACTGACTAAAATAACCAAAATGAATACGAAATTTTTTTTACATAAATAAATAAACAAATAAAAGTTGTTCTGTTTTTCTATGTAGGTATGAGATAAAACATCTTGGTCTGTTCCGTCAGTAAGAACAGGTGGCATAGAATACAATGAGAATCAAATGGGATAGATCTAAACAGAATTTGCTTACAATTGAACTTTTTCTTGATATCTGTCCAAACCTTACAAGTAATAACAATGGATTGGCAGTAGCTTTCTACTCAGTAACTCAGGGGAATAAATGGTGCAGCAGCAAGAAGGACACCTTCAATTTGCGATTCTTCTAAGCGTTGCCATACAGGAGAGTCAGCATATTCTGCTTGCCAAATCCATCCAGCTCTTATCTGGACTGCACAGTAAAATAAACAGAAATTGGGGAACTGCAGTCCTCTTTTACAGAATGACCTGTGCTGAGATTTCAGCTTACCCTTTAGTATATGTTCCCTTTCCAAACAAATCTCGAGGTGAGTCCATCTACACCTCTACACACATTTATGCCTCGACACCAAGACTTTGTTCAGAGAGTCTAAAACTAATATAAAAATTTTAAAACAGTTCACATGACCATATGGAAAGAGAATCTCGTCTTTCCACCTTTGTCAAGTAATTGATTAAAAATGGAAAGTGTCCACACTGATTTCTGTCCTGTTCAAGATCTGAAAAAAAAGAAAGAATTGAGAACAGAATTTTCTCTGCGCATTTGTCAAGTGAGCAGTTTTCCTATTTTATCCTCGTTCCCATAGTATTGTTTGATTCTTTTGGCTCTCTGCTAGTAAGAATGTCATACTCCCTCACTGCTTCAGCGTGCTTAATCTTTTAAGAACAGAATCATCTTTAGATAAGGACTATTCCTACTCCTTCGAGAATATAGTAGACACTGATTTTTTTTCTTTTTGCCAGAGAAGCAGACAATAATTAGGCCACTTAAGCAAGCCTTCAGTGATTCCCAAAATTACCCCCGGGATGCAGAGTCTTCATTCACACTTAGAAAAGTCTCAATATTTGTGTTTAAGAATGTCATGAACTATAAGAGTAAACGATTACTAAATATCCAACATTTAAAGCTGGGTGTGTATGCAATTTTAAGATTGCTTCCTGTCATTTGACAGAAAAAGGTCTATCCTTCACAAATCTGTGAGGAAGACAGATTAAATTCTTCACTTCTACAAAGTGCTCCATATAAAGTCTAATTCAGCCATCATAAATGTCAAGGCTCTTACAGACTGAGTGACAGTAAAGACTTAAAACGTTACAAATGATTTCTATTTCAAATAAATGCTGTTCCTTTGAACTTTCTATTCATCCAAGAACTCTGAACATATAACAGTTCCTACAAAAATATTAAGCAGCACAACTGTTTTCAACATTGTTAATAATAAGCAATGTTGCTTACGCAGCAAATCAGCATATTGGAATGATTTCTGAAAGATCATGTGACACTGAATTTTCAGCAGCCATTACTCCAGTCTTCAACTTTGTCATCACAGGAATAAATTACATTTTACTAATTACACTACAAATATTTTAAACTGCATTCATATTTCTCAATATTACTTTTTAACTGTACATTTAATAAAATAAATGCAACTTGGTGAGTAAAAGAGTTCATTCAAAACAAATATTTTACTGATCCCAAACTTTGGATGGTAGTGTATATCTTTTTAAATTATATGCTTATTGGAAAAAACTGCCCAAACAATTTTTCAAACATGACTAGTTAGTTGATCATCATAACCCCTAATACATAAGCTCACTAGAAGAAAGAAAGAAAGAAAGAAAGAGGATAAAAAGAAGAAAAAGAAGAAACAAATTAGATCTATTGTATCTTAATTGTTTTTCACAGAGAGCGATACGATTTATTTATAAAATGAAAAACAAATGGAGATTTTTGCTTAAGACTGTTCTCAGCTCGAAACACAATGTCAACTAGAAACATCTGAGACAAAGCCCTTTGAGCTACATTTTTAAAGAGAAACCTCTATTACTGTCTCCTGATCACATGTTCAAAGCTTCAGTGAGATGTGCTCAACACAATAACATGCTTCAATTTTAAATCCTTCAAAAAATATTGATAATTTTGAAAAAGATTAAAAATGTTTACCACAGCACTTTTATGCTAAGATCTTTGGTTTGCATGTGCTTTACTTCTTACAAAAGTGGAGGAGACAAAATATTTACTAAATACTTGTTAAAAAATTATCCTAACAATTATACCAACACAATCTCATGGCAATTCTTAACTATTTTACATTTTGGTAAATTGGTGGCTAATTCACTGAAATTCGTATTATCTCATTCAGGGTTAGTGATGGGCCTTCATGCTAACTTTTTTCCTAAACAATTTCTGATATCTTACAAGATCCTATTCAATCAGATTGATGAAAACATACCTATTGACAAAAATGTCCAACAAAGAGAGAAAACAAAAATGTCTTTGGCCACCAGGGCCCAATGCACTTGGTCGCTCTCCAAGCACACTAATTCACAGCACTGAGGGAAAGAGTTGCATTCAGTCTGACCTTTCAGCACACAGCCCACAAATGTCATCCAGCCTTTGATATTCCACTGCACAGTCATTTGACTTCTGCTGAAAACCTTACATGCTTGCATGGGGTCCGCATCTAAATGCTAGCATATGCCTCAGAGGAAAACAAGTCAGTCAAAATGTGTCTATCAGTATTACAAGGACATTAAAAAAAGCTAGAATGATACCTGCTTTGAGATTTAAAGTTGATCATTATTAAAATGTGATGGGTTCTGCCACATGTGCTTCTGAGAGAGAGATAAGTAAAAAATCTCAAATGATTGACTGAAAATGATTGTTTCAAGCTCCTTGGGAGCGATGACCCCTGAATAGACTGTATTTAATCCCAATGTGACCTAGATTATGAATAAAAGATGTAGGAATATGACAGGCGTGCTTGGACCAATCTAATATATCCAAATCTTTGTTCAGTAAGATATTTTTACAACAATAGCAATGCAGAGCAGATCTTAATCTAACAAAGGCTGTGCTATTTAACCTTTTAGCATTTTAACAGAGATTAAGTCTGTCTAATCTTTGTCTAAACCAGCCACAACATTAAACAGTCCCTTACTCAGCATTTACAGTAATAGCATGATCACGGTCTACAAAAAGGTTAAAACACTGAAGTTTACATAAAGCACTGCACAATGGCATGCTGTCCTGGCAATACAATTACCCAGCATCCCTCAGTAGGCCTGGATGTGCTGGGATCTCCTGCTTGATCTGCCTCTCATTCCTCTAGTCTGCTAGTCTCGAATCCTGCCGTTATGAGCTACACAATAACAGTGGGAACCAGGGATGTCTCTGATTAGTTCGGCGAAATCCTAAAGGGTTCATGAGAACACTTCTGGCTGTGAATAAATTGTGTTTGGGACTAACGCTGATCAAGCTGGCAGATGTTTCAGGAAAACACAATCTTTGATCCTGAAAAGAAGAGAAGTACATTGGGGTCCAAAAGTTGAAACTCTGAGATTTAAAATTCAGTAATAATGGCTATCGGACAATTTTGGTAACACAAAACAGGGCAACACCAAGATGGTATTAACCAATTTTAAACGACTAATGTTAGTTTTTATTGTTTTGTTTTTCATTTATTTATACAAAATAGTATATAATTTTAATATTTTCCTTTTTCCTTTTTAATTAAATTGGCCAAGACATAACTCATTTATTAGTATCAGCTGTATTGTTACAATTAAAATTTTTCATTCCAAATTTTATACTGATAGCACTCATGTTTGGGGTTGGTAAATCTTCACTTTCAGAAGACAACTCTTATGCTCATCAAGGCTGCATTAATTTTTTTAATTACTACAGTAAAAAACAGCAATATTGTGAAATGTCATTACAATTTAAAATAACTGTTTTCTATTTTATTATATTTAAAAAATTTTATTTACTCCTCTGATGAACAAGCTGAATTTAGTCTTTACTCTTTAGTGTCACATGATCATTCAGAAATCTTTCTAATGCGCTGATTTTGTCTCAAGAAACATTTCTTTTTATTATCAATGTTGAACACAGTTGTCCGCTTGATATTTTAGTGGAAACTGATTCTTTTTTTCAGGTTTCTTTGATGAATAAAAACTACAAAAGGAATGTATTTGGACTTATTTGAAATAGAAATTTTCAACATTATAACTGTGTTTGTCACCTTTGATCAATTTAATGTGTGCCAGATAATATTAATATAACATTTGGTGGAATCGGTTGTATTTGATAAAAGTCCTATACAATGTTTCTCTAGAATAAAATAAACATTATTTAAAACAATATTCCTCTGCCAAAAAGGAGGACCTAGTCAAACCAAAGTTTAGTTAAAGTGTGTCTAGGTAAGTGATGACCTGAATCTTCCAGAGAGAGATCAGCTTGCCCATAATGTCTGGGCTTTGCTGCCTCCTAAATCCACAGAACTGTCTGATGGCATTTTAACACTTCATATCTCACCCTGCAGAGGGAACAAAATATAAGGAATAAAACACAGCAAAGACACAGTCAAGGTCCATCTTGTTTGAATGCAATAAATAACCGCATGTTTGTAGTGTCAGCACAGCATCCTCTACTCCTCCTCATCCCTCTCTCACTTTCCCTTCTTTTCCCCCACTCTCTTCCTTCTAGCTATTGTGACAGCATCTTATTCTTCCCCAATGTGAGGGCTCCCCCACCTCACCATGCATCTGTCTGCAGTGGCCCAGTTAGTGCTAGATTATTCTGCTTACATCATTGCATTTCTCTGCATCTCCCACTGTCTTTTGTGCCACCCCAGCCACTCTTGATCTGCGTGTGCACATTTAAGCCTCCTGGATCTGCCCAAGTGGCCTGCTGTGACCCACTGCACCGCTGCCTTCTTCAACTTATTCTTCTTCAAATTATTTATATATAAGAACTTTCATGTATGAAATGCTTTTTTATTGCCAGTGTGTGCACAGCTTGTAAGGAAACTAAAAAAAAAAAAAGATACCTTCACCGACTTGATAGGTTGTCTATAAAAGCCTACTGACTGATTTTTAAGTTTTTGGCGGAAAAATCAAAAGGATGTGACGTTAACGTGCGCTTCTGCTAGCCTCTTTACAATTCGATGACCCATGAAATGAATGCTTATACAATGTTTGGGTTAATGCCGACTCTGTATTGTAATGTCAATGTGTCATGCAAAGAAAATATATTAATTCAGTCTCACAGCCAGATTTATATAGTCTATAGTCTCATAACATTGTAATTTTATTGGTTTACGACTGATCAGTTTTGACTAGGGCTGGAACGATTCCTCGATTCTATTCGAGTATTTGATTTTAAAAAATCCTCGATTGCATTTTGCCCGTGTCGAGTAATCGGCAAAATACCGGAAGTGTCCAATTCCACATATTAAACCTATTTAAAAATCGTAATAAAGCATAATACTATTAAGAACTCACAAACGCTATGATTTACTTAAATACATGCGATGCAGGTTTCATATGTGCTGTAATTATTTACATGGGTGTAGGTTACGTAAGTGCATGTCAGAGTGGCTCTGTTCACAGTAAATGCTGCTCCACAAACTGTTATCATTTACATGTGTGGAGCGTCTCAAATTCCATCTCTGCATATTGTTGTGAGTTTGGGTTTATTATAACATTCAACCGGGAACGCAACGTGCGCTATTTCATCAGATTTGTAAGGTAAATCATTTATAAACCTATGCAAACACAGAAGAATACATCAATATCTTTCTCAATATGCTAACTGTTCATCGCGATTTCAAAATAAAAGTTTAAACCCTCACTAGTTTACACGTTTTGATGTCCACGTATTCAAGAAATTACAGTGGATATAGCATTTCTGTCATAAAGAAATGGCCAAATAGTAAAGATTAAGTGGGCATTTGAATTAGCTGTTGCTGAGAATCCGAAACAAGGATTAGATCAGTAAAGTGTAAAAACAATCGTTAGGCCGTTGGCGCCCTCTGCTGGCATTTATTATACTACATAATGCAGCTCTATTGTTTATAGTACATTATGTATTTTAACAGTTTTGTTCAATAAAACATATGATTACTTGCTTTTGACACTTTATTTAAACTAATTATTTTTGCCTCATTTCTATTATATGTATTTTAAGTCATTTAAAGGCTATTGTTCACTTAGGTCTATTTTTATTACTACAAAAAAAAAAAAAACTATAATGATCAGATTACTCGATTAATCGTCAGAATAATCAACAGATTACTCGATTACCAAAATAATCATTAGTGACAGCCTGTCACGCTCGCTGGGAGCATGGAACGAGGAAACGAGGAGACGCAGGAGATTCTTCAAAGGAATGTCTTTTAATGACAAAATAACTAGGAAACAGCGAGCACTGGGGTAACGAACACAATGACATTTAAGACTGGACAGGAAACACAGGGCAGAACACACTATACATACTAAACATAATGAGGGGATGACTAGACACACCTGGAACCAAATCCACTAACTGGAACAAGGACAGGAACAGGAAGCCCAAATAAGGGCATGAAAAAACTGGGAGCACGTGGGGAGCAAACACACAGACAGTCCAGAATCCTGACATTACTCCCCCCTTCCGGAAGGCGCATCCACGCGCCTCCTAACATCCAATGGGGTGGGCGCTCTGGAGGCCCCTCAGGACAGACACG
>JAUZSZ010000079.1:16881885-16894653 GCA_034780575.1 Labeobarbus marequensis | reverse complement strand
GTACAGTATAAAAACCATTACGCCTATGGGATGTCCCCATAAAACATGGAAACACAACATGTGTGTGTGTGTGTGTGTGTGCGCGCGCGTGTGTGTGAAATACACGTATATATTATAAACTGACTACTGTGTGTGCTGTTATATGAAACATGATTCTTCTCTGACATCTAGTGGTCTGAATGCTCAGTTACACATAAAACAGCGGCCGGTTGCATACAAATTTTTTATTTATTTATTTATTTTTAGATAAGTCTTAAAAGTTAGTCATCTATTATTTTTTTTATTCAAGACTGGACAATTCTTTTTAAAATCAGTCACATAAAAATGTAGGTTGTCTAATTTGAATCCAAAAAGTAGGACTGATTACCACTTGGTTTACTTCTAGTCAGACTAGTTGTTAAGAGATAGTCATAACAACATAGTAACTATGTTTATGCAACTGGCCCCAGATATAAGGGGATTTTTAAATTTATGTTATTATTATTTTTTTTATCAGGGCACGTTTGTGTTTAAATGTGTAAATTGTGTTTATTTTGTAGACACATACTTTAGAGTCAAAATTTGACTAAAAAAATTGCCTGTGTGACAACTAGTCCTGGTCTCCCTTTTATAGAGAGTGGGGACACAATGTGTTAGGCCTATCCACTAGCTGTATGACATACAAAAAAAATAAAACATTTATATTTTTATCCAAATAATAATAATAATAGTAATAACAATAATAACAATAATAAAACAACACTGTCCATAAAAAACTGATTTTTTTTGTTCAATGCCAACACTTCCTTATTTCTATATTTATATAGTGTGTATGTAATAAACTGTAACTGTAAATGTAACAAAATACAATAAACAGAGTACATATTGTAAGGTAAATCAAATTGAGAACCTTTAATTGCTATTTCCCAATTCAGCCACCAGATGACAGCAGCTCAAAAATGCAAAGAGGGCAAACGACGTAACGTAAAGTTTGACCATTACAAATTACTGTTAAGCAGGCTACGTTATTTAACCTACTGGCAACACATCCGTGACTTGGTTTTTGGTAGGCCTACAGGTACTGTAATAATGTACAGTCCATACGTTTTGATAAACAGCTAGAGACTGTAAAGAAAAAGCATGTACTCCTTTATTATATTTCTTTAAAATAATGTAGACAATAATGTGCAAAAAAATTAAGCAATGAGCATACATTTAAAACTCTTTTAACTTCGGTATAGGCTGTTTATATAATCGTAGCTGGCGCAGTGGTCCCTTTAAATGAGAGTCGAGCGCTTCTCAGAACGGGTACCAGAGGATGTAGGAGAATAAACGGCGGCTGCTTTTGTTTTCTTTAGAAATGTAGATCAAAACAACGTTCTAAACGGTAACCTTGGTTACAAAACCAGTCATTAAGCTACTGAAATCCAAAGTTCATCGGCGCACCTCCACTAGAGCCTGCGTATCTACACACAGCATCGCAAAAGGACGAAGAAGGTCAAGAGAACATGTATCGCTGCCCGGATAAGGGATGTGTTTCTGAATCGTCAGAGAAAACGACGAATGGAGAGGTTTGCTATTCGAGCCACGGAAGAGCAAAAGCAACATAAACGCATGGAAAACAGTCGCGTGGAATGTCCGCATCCCGTCAGTTCCCCGGCGCTCGAGCATCTCTGTGCAGCAGTAACGGAGCAACGCGATGCTCAACGTGCGAATTAAAGGGACTGGGGCTGTTCAAATGTTCTCTGACTGACTCCTCCTGTGGAGACCATGTGGCCAAGCCCACTGGGTTGAGATAGGTACCAGTACCAGCAGGAGACCACTATATAAAGGCTGACATAGTTTAGAAGAACCAGCAGTTGCTGGTTTTTAGCATCCAGGTCTTACAAACAGAGGAGTGGAACACATTGAACGACACAAATAATCATGTCTCACGCTTGGGGTTATGGAGCACAAGACGGTAAGAGCCGTTTTACGACTCCTAAATGAATCTATCAGTCTTTAGGAATTATATTAATTAAATTATAGTATTATACAATATAATTTAGCAGTCATTTAGTCGAGAAGCTATATATATATATATATATATATATATATATCCACACACATTCTTCTACTCTGAAAAACACTAATGCAACATTTCAGTTTTAAAACAAAACAGTTATCTCCAAGCATTTTGATTCATTAGGTTTCTCTTTGTGGGGAAGTATTTTTTTTATTTATTATTAAACAACATAGGAAAAAAGTAATAAATGACCAAATATAAAATGTAAATAGCCTAAGCATAATATATATGCATAACACAAATTATACAAACGCTGACACTGGGACAGTATCCTTTAAAAGGTACTAATATGTACAATTTAGTTACTAATGTACAGTTTGCACTTTTAGAACTAAATAAGGTACAAAAGTGAACCTTCTGAAAGAGTACCAGCCTATTGACAGGTTTTGTACTTTTTTTCTGAGTGTGAGATAAGTTGTTGCAGATTACACTGTAAATAAAATGTTTCGTCTGGGAACCTAAATGTATTTGTATTTAATATAAATGAATTGGCTTAAAAAAACACACACACACACAAGACAGTAATATGGCTGAAACAACCTAGATAAATTAGGTTGCTCCAATAAAAGTAATTTCTAAATGTCAAAGCTTCAAAAAGTTCCCCAAAGTAACAGCTGCACGTATCCACTGCTTACAGTGAACATTTGCTGACCTTGAATCTTCCAAGGAATGTAAACACACTTTTCTTGTGCATCTAGGCACTGAGTTTTTATCTTACTGTGTTCCGCGTTTCATCTTTTTCTCTTGCTCTGTAATTTCAGGGCCAGAAAAGTGGGCAGAAAGCTTTCCCATTGCAAACGGACCCAGGCAGTCTCCCATTGATATCGTACCCACCCAAGCACAACATGACCCTTCTCTGAAGCAACTCAAATTGAAGTATGACCCCGCCACCGCTAAGGGCATCCTCAACAATGGCCATTCATTCCAAGTGGATTTCACTGATGACAACAACAGCTCAAGTTAGTATATCACTGCATTTCAAGAACTGTTGTTCTTATTTTCAACCTCTTAAAGCAGTATTAAATCTAAAAAGATGCAGCCATTTAGGAATACATTTATTTATTTCACCTGGAATAGATGTTTTCTGTAGTCCAATTTTCATTAAATATTCATCAACATTTTTGGCAGTGCAATGTTTTGGACCTTTTTAGCATATTCTATTTAAAAAACAACTACAAGAAAAAACATTGCAAATATTTTTTCGTTGCATATTGAATGCTAAAATTAAAAGAACTGGTACATTTAAATATGTCAGCCGTTACACATAGCATATAAACTGCTCAATATTCAGCAACTGAAGTCTTTCATGACCCATCTCCTGCCCTATTTCTATCCATTCATTTCTAACTTCATTTATTAAGTAGTCCAGAGCACCTTTTAGTGCTCAAGTCGAGTCTCAAGCTTGAGCTTTCTTTTTCGGACAGCAAGGATTCCATGAAATTGTGAATTTCTCTTATTGTGTCCTTGTAGGCTACTTTTTCTCTGACTGAAATTAATTTCAGTTTATTCCAGTTCATCTACATCAACAAATGATGTAAAACTGTTATGTGAGGAGGGGATGTAGATGTGTGGATGTATTCCTTCCTCTGCCAGTGAAAATATGGCACTTAGAGCTCTGTGTACTCAACTGCTAATGCATTCTATTATGAGAGAAAGAATAGAGCCACATATCAATGCTGTATGCCATGGTCGGTCAATGAGAGCAACATGTGGTGAATTCTAATGACCATTTCAAGAGGGGACTCACACATATGCTTGGAAAAAGAACCTTGTACAGAAACACTAGAAAAAAAAGAGTCACTTTCTGCATACAAAATGCTTGCTGAAAAGAGATGAAAGAAGTAGCTATTAGATAGGTCAGGTAATAAATATTAAGCTGCTCAAGTAATATCCCAAGTAGTCAGTCTACCAAATAGGAAGTTGAGGTTCTATGTCATTAAGGTTGCATATTCGTACCATGTGATCCGATATTAGAGATTTTAACTGAATAAATAAATAAATTAATTAAATTTATATAAAAGTTTTTCAGATGATATTTGATATTTATGCATGATAATGAATCTCAAATGATTGTCCAATTTCCATAATTTACATTATTAATATTGTGATGCCTAAATTCACTTTATTGATGATTTTAAAAGTTGTTGATTTTCAAAAAATAACATAGTTATAATATCAGCTAGCATTTTATATGTTATTGATGATTTTTCAAATATTTTTCAAAGACGTTGATTTATTTGACCAAAATACAGTAAAAACAAAAATAACTTGTGTATTTTAAAATATTTTAAATTTTAATTAAAATAGAAAGCAGTTCTCTTTCTTAAAACTTAATTACACATAAAATGCATTATAAATGCAAACATATACATTATAAATTCGCAAATTAATTTTAAAAATCGTAATTATTCCAAATTTTTGGAACATATCAAATATATATTTTATTGGGATATGCTTGAAATATATTTTGGAATATATGTATTGTATAAATATTATCTTTATGTTTTATGTGCATTGTTACATTGAATTAGAATTACAAATATAAATACATTTAAAAATCATAATTATTGAAAATATATATTATATTATCTATGCATTGTTACACTGAATCAGAAATACACGACTAATGATTCTTAGTGCTGTTAAAGAAACAACTGAATGATTTGAATAATTGTTTATGTGTGCAGCTCTGGCTGGAGGTCCTGTGACGGGGATATATAGGTTGAGACAGTTCCATTTCCACTGGGGAAGCAGTGATGACAAGGGCTCAGAGCACACTATTGCTGGAACCAAGTTCCCCTGTGAGGTAATGAGACTCTATCTCTTGCTCTCCTGCTTGCAGTGCCACAATACAACTGAAAGAACCCTCATTCTTCTGTGTTGTGGTTCAGGCCATTCTAATTCTTGAATGTCTCTCCTTTAAAACTATTTACAGCTCACCGTTCATTTATATTTTTGTTATGTTCTCTCATGAATTTGTAAATCCCTTCTTTTTAATACATTAAGATATTAAGCTAATTCAGTATGTTTTTCCATATACTGAATGTTACATAACACGTCTCTTCTTTTCTAAAGCTTCATCTTGTTCACTGGAACACCAAGTACCCATATTTTGGCGAAGCTGCCAATAAACCTGATGGCCTTGCTGTGGTTGGAGTTTTTCTCAAGGTCAGGGTTTTTTTTCCGAAAGCGTTTCAGGAATTGCAGTGATTAAATGACATAAAATGATGGATATGTTCTGTGGTTTTGTTTACCAGATTGGTTCTGCCAATCCAAGACTTCAGAAAGTTCTAGATGCTCTTGATGACATCAAATCAAAGGTATTAAGTTACAGTATTTATAAACTTTATTCATTAGGATATTTACTCGTCCCAGTTAACCTCAGATGTTTTTATTCTTTTACAATATGACTGTTTCTTCTCTAGGGCAGACAGACTACATTTAGCAACTTTGATCCTAAAACCTTGCTGCCCGCCTCTCTGGATTTCTGGACTTATGAGGGGTCTCTGACCACACCTCCTCTTCTGGAGAGCGTCACCTGGATCGTTCTGAAAGACCCAATCAGTGTTAGTCCTGCTCAGGTACTTTTCATCATACTTTATCTATGCTTTCACATTTTCAAGCAATTATATACAGACATCTAGTTCTAGTCCATATCTTTAGTATCTTACGCTATCTTGGGTCATTGGAACATAATTATGTCCACACATTTTTTCTTAATTTGTAAGGGAATATGTTTTTTTGCTACTTATTGAGTTGATAATAAGTTAATAAATACCCAAATCAAATACTGTCTGCTTAGTAGTACAAAAAAATGGGGTCCCAACCTTTAACGTCACTCCTACTTCGAAACTGGGAGGGTCAGTGCTCCATATGTTTCTGCTTCTACAAGATTACTTTATCTTAAATATATTGCTAGCCTGACAGCAAATATCATATTTAAGTCAGGCTTGTGCCTTTAAGATAGAAACCAACACCCATATTTTCATTACTGGAGATCAATTTGGCCCTCATTGCAGTCTATTCTTGTTTTTATACATTTTATTTATTAAAGGCAATAAGCAAGACAAGAAAGTGTAATTCTAAGTGTAATTAAATGTATTTATAATAATACAAGAAGAATGATCCTACAGTCGTTGTTTTACTAGTGATACACCACACTATACTGTATATACTAGACACATTGGGCTGAAAAAAAATAAATCAAAGAAATTAGACTTTGTTTAGAATAACTAAATATATTACAAATATTATAGTATACACTACTGTTCAGTAAGATTTTTATTCACCTGAATTTCAAGATTCTTGAGCACCAAATCAACATATTAGAATGATTTCATATGAATCATGTAACACTGAAGACTGGAATAATGACTGCTGAAAATTCAGCTTTTCCATCTTATAAATACGTGACATTTTAAAATGTATTAAAATAGAAAATAGTTATTCTGAATTGTAATAATATGTCACAATATTACAGTTTTTTTTCTGTATGTTTGATCAAATAAATGCAGCTTTGGTGACCATAAGAGACTTCTTTCAAAAAAAAAAAAAAAAAAAAAAATTTAATGATAGTACACACTTATTTTTGATTAAGGTGACATTACTACCATACAATTTATGCTCCAAAACCTTTTAAAATATTATAATATATAAAATACAATATTTTGGGAAAGAAGCTCAACCCTCATGGACCACACGCTGTGAGCTTATTTCCTTATTATGCTTTTCCGCCCAAAATATGTCAGAACGAAATTCGCTGTAGCACAATAATTAAGCTGCTTGTCTTAAAAATGCTGCTTCAGCAGGATCATATTGAGAGTGACATTATGCTTTCCAAAAAAAAAAAAAAGCCCCATTCATTACCTTTCCCTGATGTAGGCAGTGCTGTTAGCCTGCAGAGCTTATTTTAGCCTCCAGTGGTTAGTCAGAACAGTCTAACGGCTGCACAGGAATTCTGGCAAGTGCTCTATGAATGAGCATGGAGCTAAATATAGTAAATATAGGCTGTAATAAGGCTCTGCAAGACTGCCAACAACACACTAAACACCACAATCCAAGAGAAAACAATCTAACTGTCTCTCTCTCTGTCTGTCTGTTCTTCAGATGGCTAAGTTCCGTAGCCTGTTGTTCACATCTGAAGGAGAGGCACCTTCCTGCATGGTTGACAACTACAGACCCCCTCAACCTCTCAAGGGACGCAAAGTCCGTGCATCCTTCAAGTAAACAGCAGTGTCGATGCCACAACCCTCCCACTGCCTTCTGATCATGGTGCTTTTGACTGGTTCACAAAAACATTCCCAGTGAAATTGCTACTGAAATATCACAATCCAGGCCCTTGCTTACATTGCAGTGTTGATAACAAGAAAGCTGGATCTGATCTTCTAAAACTGTCTGTTTTTGTCATAAATGCTTATGTTGTTATTTAACATGAGAAATAGTATTAAAATGCTTATATACTCAGTGCTTAATTACAATGGCAGCCCCAGCTGTAGAAACAGTGGTTTGTTACCTACATTTCCTTGCATTTTTACGTAAACTGGACAAATGAGAAACTTAACTTCCAAATGATCCCAGTCCATCTCTGACTGCTCCGCTTCATGCTTTTAGCTATGCAGAACTTCACTATGCTCCATGTTATTCAATAGGAAAGACATCTTGGTTCTTTTTGTGTTTTTGGCAATGAATGAATGTCAGTTAAATGTGTGACTGATCGGATGTGTGAAGCTGAAATACCTGAAGGAAAGCACTTATTAACAGCAATATGTTGTTGTTAAAAGTGTTTTATTATTTATCAAGAGGAATTTCAAGGGATTAGCTTTTAATTTTTTTTCTAACAATGTTGTACCATGATGTTCTGCCATAGATACTATGAAATAGATTTTAATAGAATTAAACTGAACAGTATTGCAAAAATATTATATGTAAATCAGTCATATGTTAGGAATTTTATCAGCAATAAATGAATATATTTTAAACTATACTTCCTGTAATTGTTTTCTGTCCACTGCACAATGCATCACATTAGTAATACACATAAACTGATGTTAACATCAGTTTTAATACATAACTGAGTTTTTTTAAACTTAAGAAAAAGATCAAACTTAATTACTCCATTAGGTATCATAAATTAATAATGAAAAAACATTTATGTAATTTAATGCTGTTTCATTTGCTCATAATATGTTATTCTTGATTATGCAAATTTGTTCATTTAACTTAACATTACATATGTACACATCAGATTTTTATTATGCTGTTCTCTAGGGCTTTTCTAGTCACCAAAGAATCCTAAAAATATTTGTTCATGGTATGCACAAAATATACTAAACAACACAACTTGATTTTAGCATTAGGAATGATAAGAAATGTTCCTTGAGCTCCAAATCAGCATATTAAAATCATGTGACACTGAAGACTGCTATAATGGCTGCTAAATATTAAGAGAAAATAGTACATTTTACATGTATTACATTATAATAATATTTCACAATATTACTGTTTTACTGTATTGACCTCAGACTTCCAACAGTAGTGTATATGTGGAAATTATACCAACACATTAACATTTCACATTGTATAAAAGAACATTAATGTATGAACAAACAAACTAACAATGAACAATAGTGTACTTATAAATTAATATTAAACTACATTAATAAATACTGTACTGAAGTATTATTCATTGTTTATTGTTAGCTAAATGTTAATGTATAGAACTTTAATGTCACATTCACACATGCGTTCTTGACCAAAACTGAAATGTCCAAGCTCAAAATGAGTTCTTTCCCTAAACTAACATTATGGTAATTTGACGTGTCTAGTCACTGTAATTTAATAACATTTAAGATCAGTTTCAAGCACTTTGTCCTGCGCAGGGAGCTAAAACACAGATTCAGCTTAGCCGTAGAATCCATACTGCAGTGTAAACTACCAAATATTTGAGTTTTACCACTAATAAAACCTGTTCTGCTTTTCACATGGTCATTTGACAAAAATACAGTTACAGAAAGAACCTCTTCCTCATGCTAGTTTCTGTCAACTGAAGTTTGAAGTAATTTACAAGAACCGTTTCAACCATTTTCTGATATCATATTTCAAAATGTTTTAATTACACAAGCTCTGTTGTGAAATTCCAGCAGTAAAGAGGAAATTTGTAATATGAGAACATTCAAGATCAATATCTGTCAAACTCTCCAGTCCATGTCAACTCTGTGCTCTGTTATCATGGAGAAATAATGAGATCATTACCCAGAGATCCTGTCATACAGGCTGAGAGAGGCCTTTATCTTGGAAGCTGGCACATCACCACAGATGAGCACAGTTTTGGATGCCGGTCAGCGTCTCATTAACATATGGCTAATGCTCTTTGTGAGTGTCCAGCCTTACTTACGCAACCCATGCTTTGCTGGGGACACATTCTTATGGCGGTCTTGAATCTGGGTTGGCATCATCTGTGGTGGTACAAAGCAGACAACATTTGGCTGTACAATCTACTGCTGTTGCCTTGCAGAAAACCTCTCGACATAACAGCTTCTTGTGAGCTTGAGTGCCAAATTACTTAGTGTTATTAATTACTTTCAATCTACAGTTAGTCTAATGGCTGTTCTTACTAAAACACTGGCCTTATTGGGGGGAAAAAAAGAGAGAAAACATAGGAGGAGTGCAGTGACAAAACAGAGAAGGAAAGTAGATGAATAGATTAAGAATGAGTTGGAAACGAGAGCACAACAAAACAATCAACAAAATCACTGATGAAGACAGATGAGGTGAAGTACAGGTTTGAGATTAAAGTATACAGAGAGCAAATAGAGGAAGGGAGGAGGAGTCAGAAAAGCAGCAGATTAAATGGCAGGGAGGATGACAAGAAAAATCTGTAATGAAAAAAAAAACAACAACAAAAAACAAGGTAAGTGCAACAATGCTGCTTTATGCCATGTAAATTTAACTGCTGACAGATGAGTGATTGCATCACAAACTACAACAGCAAACTGTGTACTTGTGGAGTACAACATTCTCCACAAGAGGACATGAATCCATACATGACTGCATACTTTTAGCATCAAGCACATCATTAGACATACAGCAAAGCAAAATGTGAAATGCTTAATAGATACAGGGTTACTGCATATATCACAGCATTGTGTTTACAATTATTGCAATTATTTCTCCATCACTCCACAAATAATGCCTGTTCCACAGTGGAACAGTACATGGTAGTCCCTTAAGTAGACCTGCTATTGTGTTACTTTTTCCATTACATGACAATCCCAAAGCATGAAAAATAAACTACAAATACAAATACAAAATCAATAAAATAAAATCTGGAAAAAGTGACCAGACTGTAAATCTGTACTAATTTAGTCTTTCAAAAACAAGAAAGAAAGAAAGAAAGAAAGAAAGAAAGAAAGAAAGAAAGAAAGAAAGAAAGAAAAAGAAAGAAAGAAAAAGAAAGAACTAGCAGATAGAGGGACAGACTGAATCAGTGAGATCCTTTTTTTAATTATCTTAATAGTTCCGCAGAAATGGACAGCACCATTAGGGGAACTGTGGATGAGTGATCCAGAATAAAGCCTCTGTATCCAAACAATAAAACTATTGAAGACAGGATTTGAGGGGACAGATCAGATTCATTTTACCCTGGCTTTTGAAGCACCATATAAGAGCTCAGCAGCCCACCAGAAAAAGACTAGCAGAACAGGTCACTTTTTCTTTTCACATGCAGTAACATCCATATTCAAAGCATAGCTTACACTTTGTAGAAAATAAGACATCAAATTCACTTGGGAACTGTTTGTTCAGAAGCACTAGCCTTGTTTTGGGCAGTATGAAAGCTGTGAGTAATCCGTAATGACAGTACCTACAGTATTTACTATGAGTAATCCATAATTTAAAGTACCCAAAGTGCTGATCAATACACAACTATGATGACATACAGAAGAAGAGAATGCTGTACAAGCCACAATTCACAAGACTAGCTTTATATGCTCAAAACAAGCAAACTGATTTAACAAGGATTCATTGTTAATCATCTGTTGCAACTTGCAGATTAATGTGTAAATTCAAAGTTGTATTTTGACAGTAATCATGGTCACATGTTTAATGGTTATATGAAGTCAGTCATAGTTCCATAACTACTTTCACTATTTTGGGAGAGAAAAGTTTTTTTGAAAGATTATTTTTACTCACCAAGGCTGCATTTGTCAGATAAAAAAATATTGTAAAAACAGTAGAAACTTTCAAAAATTATTAAAATTTAAAATATATGTTTTCTATTTTAATGTATTTTAAACTGTAATTTATTATGTGATGGCAAAGTTGAATTTTCAGCAGCCATTATTCCAGTCTTCAGTATCATACTCATTCTAATATACTTGTTTTAAATCCAGTGCACAAAAACAGTTGAAAACAGATTTGTGAAAACTGTGGTGCTGCTTAATATTTTGTGGAAACCATGATTTTTCAGGGTTCTTATAAATGAATGGAAAGCTCAAAAAAACAGCATTAATTTCAAAACAGAAATCCTTCTGTAACACAATAAATGTCTTACTATCACTTTTGGTCAATTTAATGCATCCTTGCTGAAAAAAAAGTATGAAATTGTTAAAAAAATCTTACTGACCCCAAACCTTTGAACAGCAGTATATATGTAATAGTGTGCTGTCTAGAGTCATGCAAAGTTAGGAAACCCCAGACTCATTGCTGTTAGTCAGAAGATAAGAGAGCAGGCAACAGTGTGATAAGCAGGGTGGGTCACTCTAACTTTACTCCTATGCAACTCAGCAGCCAGCTGATCTACAAAAGATCGGTCTGTAACTCATGATGCCACCACCTTTAGTGTATTATTACAGTATGGTAATGGATTCTGCATATATAGATGATCTAATTCATAGAAAATCTTCAATTGATTTGAAGGCATAAAAGTACATAAGCTGCCTAGATGCAGGTCCTTCATATAAACACATTACATTTGTGATCTGAAGCTTTATGGTTACCGTGATAGCAGGGCTCCAGAGGAATGGAGTATATCATCCGGCCATTAATACAGCATTTAAAGCACTTCACAGACGTCAGCTAAGTGGAATCAGTAATTGTCAGTTGTATACTACTGTAATTAGACAGAGAACACTACATCTTTTTATCACGATAGCATAAGCGATTCTGCTCTCTCTGGGGATTCTGCCACTTATGTGGAAGTCATTTCTAATTGAGCCTGTAGCTTCCTTCGTATTACATGATGTATTTGTATTACGATGAAATGTAAAGCTTTAAAATGAGGGAAACATTTTTTACTTATCTTGCTTAGAAATAGATGTTGACTGTTACGGTAATTGTGATTTTTTTTATGAAGAGGTAGAGGAATAAATTTTATGTTCACAAAACTACTTGATACATATTATTACAATTGTTACATTTGAGTATTCTATGATCTCTGCCCTTCTCCACATCTTTCTCCACCTCAAAATGTATTTCATAACCATTTCAGAGTGTCGTTTCCTTTGTAAATAAAGATTAGAGAATTTAAACTCTTGTTTTTGTAAAAACATTGGGTCTCATTCACTAAACATGCGTATGCACACATTTTTGCGTGAAATGTGCTTACGGACGTTTTCACGAATAAATCATGATTCATCAAAACCTTTCGTACTAAAATTTGTTCTAAATGTACGAAAAAAATTCAAGAACAACTTATACCACATGTATGCAATAATCATGTATGCCTG
>JAUZSZ010000079.1:16650299-16661282 GCA_034780575.1 Labeobarbus marequensis | reverse complement strand
AGTTTGAAGTTAAAGATATTAATATTAATAAGATGAGTCTGAGATGTTTATTTGACAGTGATTTCACATTTCTTGTTCGTATGAACGCTAAATACACATAAAAGGTGAACATTAATTTGTTTGTGCTGGGTTGTTTTTCCTCCTAAAATATATGGTTTTATAGGAGGAGCTCATAGACTTGGCAAATTCATTTTTCATAAGTTTGTAAGTACAGACATCTGTTGTGGGCATTCTTGGCAGTTTTTATGAGGCTTTTTATAATAGTGTTCATATCGATATCGGAATTCTATCGTATCGACCAAAATTAAGAAATATATCGTGATATAATTTTGGCCATATCGTCCAGCCCTAACCATTAGTCTTTCAAAGATGCAGAAGTTTATGTTGTATAAGTGATCAGACTCACCTGAGGTCCAGGAATCGCTCCAGTTCAGCCTGATACTCTTTATTCTTCACACTGATGTCTCTGGTGTAACTAGAAAAAACAGAGATTCATTCAGCAATAAAACAGCAGCTTGTGTGTGTGTACTTGTGAGGGTCAAATGTCCTCACCGACTAGGGAGCACACTTTTCCGGTCCTCACTAGTTAAAAAGGATGGAAAATCGGCCAAATTATGTTTCTATTTAAATGTTTTTGCGATGGGTAAGTTTAGGGGTAGGCCATAGAAAATATCATTAACCAGATATAAAATCAACAGAAGTCTATGAGATAGTCAAACAAACGTGTGAGAGACAGAGAGAGTGCATAATCATGAGTGTGTGTCTGACCTTTCATGTAAATCTGCCAGATCTTTGATCTCTGTCTTCAGTGTCTTCAGCGTCTCCTGGTGCTCCTTCTTCTCCTGCTGGTCTTTCCTCACCTCCTCCTCTAGTTTCTGCTGGAACATGTTGAGCTCGGTGCCAGCGATCTGAACACAAGCGCAGTCACGCGTCTGAGCCGCAGAAACACACAAACGCTTCAGAGCACCCCGACGGCCCATTCTCTACCTGCATCCTCAGGGTGATCTTCTCGGTCTCCTCCTGAAGCGCTGAGATCTCCTCGGCTCTCCTCTGCTGGACGGCTTCATGATCCTCCCTCATCTGCTGGATCTCCTTCAACAGCTGCTGCTTCTGCTTCTCTTTCTGCATCATGTCGCCCTGGAAGAAACATGGACGTTACCACGTGCTAAAGGAGAAATAACATTCACATCATGCAAATCCACACTCACGCTGTTTCTCTCGAAGGAAACGTACGGCTCTGTGTTAATGGAAACATCTGTATGCTCTCCCAAATCCTGTAAGACAGAGTCAGAGGTTAAAGGACACCTATAAGGCAAAAATCACTTTTATAAGGTGTCTGAAGTTGAACACAGGCCGCAGTATGTGAAAACAACCAGCCTATAATGTTAAATATCCACCAACTCATTTTTTAATAATCCCAATAAATCATGAACAGTCTCTCCAAACAAGCAGTTTCAGATTCTCCCTCTGTTCACATCACTATAGGGAAAAAGTCCCATCCATTAGTGGTGCTCTCTGCCCTATCAACAGAAACACAGCCCTGAGAGAGAAGCAGCAGTCTGCCATTACTGTTTTCTGCTGGAGATATACGATGTCAGCGCCAAAGAGGCATTACAAGTGTTGTGTTTTGGGATGCAACAACGAACACAGGAGTCTCCACAGACTCCCTCCATCTGAGCCGGTGAGGACACCGTGGTTAAGTTTCATTTTCGAAGGAAATATCCCGGAAAAAAATCAGTAAAGTCCCCTATATGTTTAGGGATCAATACCTTGATACAATCAGGTGACTTACTTTTAAACTGAGTACTTTTTCTGATAACAGGCTTGTACTAATAGTGGAATGTTTATTTGAAAGACCAGCACCAGTATTGCGGAGCCTGAGCTCTTGAATCTCCGCCCTCTTCTGAAAAGGGGGCCGGGAGCACCAGTTCATTTGCATTTAAAGGGACACACATAAAAACGGCGCGTTTTGATTCACACCCAAAAAGTGGCAATTTTAACAAGCTATAAAAATTATCTGATGCATTTAGAGTTAAAACTTCACATACACACTCTGGGGACATCAGAGACTTATTTAACATCTTGTAAAAAGGAGCACAATAGGTCCCCTTTAAATAGTAAAAATATTTCAAAATTTGACTGTTTTTGCTGTACTTTAGATCAAATAAACACTTGTTTGGTGAGCAGAAGAGACTTCTTTAAAAAAACATTAAAAATCTTACTGTTAACAGAGTGGCATCCTGCTCCATGTAAAATAAAACAACTTTAGGCTACTGATATTCTAAAATGAGGAAACAATTACTGAGTGCACATTTAACACCACCATAATTCAGTTCAAAGATACACATTTAAATTAAGCATTTAAGTCAGTATACCCCATCCTCTTTGATTCAAGTGTCTAGCCAAGTGTTTCTTATGACCCAGAGGAAATTGAAAATACTTTTAAATCAAGCTTGAAAATACAACAGGGCAGGTGCCTGCTGGTCTGACGGTGAGGGCTGTGCCTGGCGCTCATAGCACTGAGTCAACGTGCCGAGATGTGCTTGTCCTCGCTGGAAGGTCGACTGACCCCATCATAAGGGGTTTGTTACGCCTGGGCAACTGGGGAATTTCTCTTGACAAGGTAGGAGCCATTAAAGCACACCTTGTGCCTGTTTGGCTGTGGAGCCCTGAGTGACCCTGTCTCTGTGAATCACAGCTGATGATATTAATGTGCTGAGAACACTGGGGACGGAGCACGGGGGCAGGCAGCGAGGCTGTAGGCGTCTATACAAATGGATCATGCGGTGATGTGCTGCTCTGGGATGTGACCACTATTCATGTCACAGCACTAGCTCAGGTATTTTAGAGTTTGTTCTCCTGGTAGATACTGTTATATACAGTATATATGTTGTTTATCTGAAAAACTCTTTGAACCTACTTTTAGTACAACAACATAGCAACAGCTGATGAATACATATATTGCATCTTTAAAATAATATCCCAGGTGATTTCATACAAAAATGTATTTACTGTAAACATGTTTTTGAATATCAGACTATAGACTTGAATATAAGTGTATAGACATTCAGCTGAAAATAATAAAAGCAAAAGGAAAGGGCATGAAGTGTGGCCAAGTATGGTGACCCATATTCAGAATTTGTGCCCTGCATTTAACCCATCCAAGTGCACACACACGGCAGTGAGTAGTGAACAAACACCTGGAGCAGTAGGCAGCTTTTTATGCTGCGCCGCCTGGGGATCAGTTGGGGGTTCAGTGCCTTGCTCAAGGGTCTCACCTCAGTCGTGATATTGATGGTGGACAGAGTGCTGGACGTTCACTTCCCCCACCTGCAATCCCTATAATCCCCAATCCCGGATTCGAACCTGAACCCACGGACTCGAAACCAGGACCTTTGGGTTACAAGTTTTGGGTCCCCTTTAGGGTCTGACTCTATCCATTAGGCCACGACTGCCCCACACTTCAATATATTTCTTTACAAGGGATAAATCACCCAAAAGTGAAAATGAAAAAGATGATATTTTGAGGGATAAATAAAATTAAATAAAATTTTAAAATGTCGTTTTGGAGCCCAGTTTCTTTCATTACATTAACAAAAAGATTCGAAACCTTCTTCAATATAAAATAAAATACAATTAAATTAAATTAAATAGTTTTGGAACCCAGATTCTTTTATTACACTAACTAAAATACTTGAAACATTCTTCAGATTATCCTATTTTATGTTAAAAAAAAAAAAAAAAAAACAGGTTTGGAACAATTTTGTGTGAGTAAATATGATGAATACATTTATACATGATCTACAGTAAAACTTTGTAGTTATGGCAGAATTTCATTTGCAATAAATGCATCTAATTAATAATAACCCAAATTTCTCATCAATGCTGAATACAGTTGTGCTGTTTAACATTTTTGTGGAAACCATGATATATTTTTTAGGATTATTTGATGAACTGAAATTTCAAAAGTACAGTATTAATGTAAAACATGAATCTTTAATATTATAAATATATTTACTATCACTTTTGATCAATTTAATGCTAATGATCAATCTTTGGCTGAATATTTTTTATTTTTAAAAAGTTCCCAAACTTTTGAACGGTAGTGTGTGTAATAATGTATATTTCATTTACTTGTTTACTCAAACAGAAATGGTGTGATTCATCTCGGAGCTGACTGGTTTAGTTTATAGCTTAGAATTCTTCACAGAATAATATTTTGATATCCCTATGGAAAACAAAAAAAAATTATAATAATTGGAAAAATACTTTTGGAAAACGACCACTTGACAATTTCATGTTTGGGTGAATTATACCTTTTAGTGATGAGTTATATACTTTAAAAAAAAAAAAATCTCCAGCTTTCCAACTTACTTCCATAGTCCCTGATTGTGAAGTTTCTGTTCCTGGTCTGTGAAGGGGATTTGAAGTAGAATCGCTGCTCGACAGCAGGCATGTCTCTGTCTGTGGCGCTGATGATCTGAATCACCTAGAGAACAGTCAACTAAATAAATCACCACAGAAAGAGCTTGCATATTTCGTAAAAGCACTTATAGTGTTGAAAAGACAGCAATAGTCTGTTTGATTGACAGAACTGACGTGCTTGACTCATCAAACCTCAAAGGGATCATTTGAGGTTGCTAACTGCCTTTATGACTCAAGCACATGGAGTAGAACAAAGATGACAAAGTCAAGCATTCTGAGAAAATGACAGGATTTAACATGGCAGGGAAAAAATATCTAGTACTCCATTATCTTAGTATATTATGAATATACTTTCTTACTATCAGTGTGTGCAAATAAATGTTATTTCCCAGGCAAAAACCATGCAGATCTGCGAAAGTAATGATTGTTTTAAACAGGTTCACTGGTTGGACATACAGATAGTCCCGCCCCTAACTCAAGCTATTGGGTGAGCCATTGTCGTTGTGACTTGCTGGTAAGTGTTTATATTTTTCAAAGGCAGCTGTTTCTGCATATTTATCTGGGAAAAGGTTTAAGTCTTGAAAACATACCCAAGCATTTTTTTTACACATTTCTTAGTATTAATATTAATCATGCATATTTCCTCTTGTCAGGCATAAAGGATCCTTCATAAAAATGTAAAAATTCCAGCCTCCAATTTTTTTTTTTTTTGAAGTGTGTAATATTCACTTTTGTTTTTAACATTTCATATTTATCATGATCTTTTGTTTTTTGTTGTTGTCAGGCATTTAGTAATTACTAATACATTGATTATTAATAAATTTAAATAATCCAGCTTTAAACATTTTATCTGTATTAATTCATTTCCATTAAATGGAAATTAATAGTCTATAAATGCTCTACATATTCAGAATACATGCGCAAATTAGGAATTAATTAAAAATATGAACTTCTAATCAAAATTCAGAAGTTTGGTAAATGCCAAAGAAACTACATTTGTGTCAGCATTTATTCATTTTTAGACTTATACATATTAAACATACGTTTAAACCATTTGTTTAAATATTTTGTCAGGAATTTCTTAGTATTGTATAACAGCATGTAACTTGATTAATAATTGCTTCCCCATGAAAATTGCATATATTCCTCTTCAAGGGTTTGTGTTGATCGGTTGACTGTCTTTAGTGAATTCTGAAAAGGCTTTGTTGTGTCATTTATTCTGCACATTTCTACATATAAGCAAGGGAACTTCGCACTCTGGTATGAAAGACTGAACCGGGAGACACTGATAGACAGCGTTGTACTGGGAGTAGCTCTCTTTCAGCATGAAAGGAGAAGATCAAGGCATAGTTCTCTCACATTAATTCACTGCAGCACCAACAACAGGCCCAGAAACTCAAATTGAAGCACAGGTAGTTATTCACACATGCACATGCACACACACACACACACACACACACACACTCACCTGTCCTACTTTTGCATTTTCACAAACAAATGTCTCATATACAAAGGCAAGTTCTGGAGGAAATTCATTGACATCCAGCACTTTGATTGTGACAGTAACTTTGCTGGACAGCAGGGGGTTGTCTGAAAGATCAAATAAAGTATTGTCCATGAATCAGATCAGTGAAAACTGCAAAAATGTCAGACACATTTCATATTTAAAAATAGGACAAATGAAGAATTCGGAAAGTCTTTGACGTGTTGAGGATCTGATGATTTTGAAGTTGCTTTCATGTTACAATAAATCCTTATAATGCATCCACTGTAGCTACAAAAACAAAAGGATTTTGGCTGGATCATTCACATCTGATGAAAACTCTGTAGTTGTGGCCTTTCATTTGCAAATTAGCTTGATGCAAAATAATTTACTTATTTATTTGGTCTTTTGACAAATCTCTTTTTTTAACTGGATTGGGTTTTCATTTATGATTTTGACATTTTTATTTTAGCCGGTGTTAGAGAAGCAATGCTGTATTTTCATTCTTGTCCACTAGATGGAGATGTGGTCTTTAGAAATGTGGACTGGTATAAATGTTTCTCCCCATTTCAATCTACAGTTATATTATGAATGTTAACCTGCTTGGTTATCTAGGCTGTGCATCTGGATAAAACACAATCCACCATACTTACTAACTTTTGTTGCTACAACAGTGACGTTGTGTTCTGTATTCCTCTCTCTGTCCAGGCCTTCACTGACAGACAGAGTTCCTTCAACAGGGTCAATGTCAAAGTGGTTGTCAGAGTCCTTTCTCCACTCAACAGAATATCTACAAACCAATTTAGACAACAACGACAACAAAAAACTCATCAACCAGATTACACATATCGAGTTCAATTAAAGACATTTCATTAGGTTACTTTGGTAAAGATTAGAATTAGAACTAATTATTTAAAAGGATATAGTAGTTCACCCCCAAAAAAAACCAAACAAACAAAACAAAACAAAACAAAACAAAAAAATCTGTCATCATTTACTCATATGAAAGAAGACAACAACAGTGCTGGTGTCCATTGACTTCCAAATGTACAGAAAAATACACTGAGACATATCAAAATATCATCTTTTGTGTTTCACAGAAGAATTAAAGTCATACAGGTTTAGAACAACATGAGAGTGAAGTAATTTTGTGTGAACTATCTCTTTAAATATCGTTTGTGGTACATTCAATAAGTGAAAGGTGAAAGGTAATAGTGGAGTCTTACCTAGTGATTTAAATCATTTGTATTTCTTTATTTATTTTTTAGAACAAATGACTCATTCATGCTCATTCTCTGATTGGTTTAATGGCTCTTCCTGTTGGCTACGCCAGTAGATGGCCACCAGTGAGTGAGTCAGTTTTGAGTCTAATTCATGACTGATCTAGCCCGAAGGATTCAGTGTTTGAGTCTTGAATCTAGTTCAGCTCCATTCGGTCTTGTTCTACTTCTGACTGAATTTCTGACTGGAAAAAAAGCAGAAGTTTTATTTTATTTTTTTTTAAATTCTCACTTTAGTTGTGAATAAGACTTCATTATTGGCCACCCTATAAGGCTATGGTGTGCAACAGTCAGCTTCCTGGAAGAATAACTTCCAATTATAACTACATGGCTGTTAGTCGATGGTATATGCTTTTTCTGAAGCCATTAACCCACATTATGTCATCTTCCCTCATTAAAGCTTTTATGTTTTGTCTGATTTTCAAATCCTGTCTTGCTTTAAATCAAAGTTTAAATGTTGTGATTCAGCTATTAGCTGGTTAGTTTGTTTCATGGCTTACAACTCTTTAATGAAGTCTTCCTTTGGGAATGAATGAATGAATGAATGAATGAATGAATGAATGAATGAATGAATGAATGAATGAATGAATGAATGAATAATAATAATAATAATAGAAAACATTTTTACAGAACCAAGGCCACTGAAAAAGTGGATGGGCACCGTTGCATTGTATTGCTTGGCAAAAAAAAAAAAAAAAAAAAAAAACCAGTCACATCCTCCTGCTACAAGGGAGAGGCTGCAGTGAACAGAAAAAATAACTGCTGGGTAGTGATTAAAACTTTGTTGTTTTCTTTAAAGATTTGTTCAGAAACATTAAAAGGCTGAAAGTCTAAAGCGTGCACTGAAAGTCTTGTGTTAATAGATGATAATGAAAACGAATTTCTGTTGGATTTTCATTGACTTAACATACAGCTAATGTAGGTTTAACTGGTAACATTTCCTTTACAAACTTTCTGATTTGAGTTTTGACTGCCATCTACAGAATAGAGCCCTGATATAAATGTATATTTAAATAAATACATTTCCATCAATAAATTTCACAAAATCTAGCAAAATTACTCCATATCCACTGGCACAACAGGCATTTATGATGTTAGAGGAGGAGACTTTGTCAAAAAATTATACTGAAGAAAATTTCCTTTTTTTGTATTAATAATAGGCTATATCAATTATTATATATATAAAATATTGTATTAAAATAACTAATTATATACATAAAATCTGTCACTAGATGCTGATTTTGTAGAATAATATTTGTACACTTTCTGCTTCCTGTCTGCATGTGTATGAGCACCCATGGTCTCTTTGAACTAGTCTGCTACTTTTCAGCCCACTGCTGTGACCTGCAGAGACCCCATTTCTTTAATATAAGCAGCCTAGTGGATCAGTAAAGAAAGAGGAAGTCTGCTTTTCCCTGTAGCACCAGACCTTTATCAGGGTTACATTCCTGCCCCTTCCTTTCTATCTCAGGTGTCTCTCTATCTGCTCGCCCGAGGTTTTCTGCTATACAAGCAAAACCTCAGCCAGAGTCTCAACTGGATTCTTCTAGTAAGTGCTACTGAACACTGAACTTCACAAACTTCAGTTCTGCTGTCAAATCACCCCTCATCAAAAATTCCATCCTCTGGGTAAGTTTTGTAAGTTATAAATTTTAAATAAAGAAAACCTGACTGGAGGGGGTCTGAATATATAAATCAGATCTAATGGAGGTTTGGAAATGTATTATACCCACGATTCATATTATTTTTTGCTACGCATGTACATTGCAGAGTTATGTGTGGTGCATAATGCACTGTATTTCACTAGACATGAAGTATATCAACCACAATACAGTGCAACAGTGCCCACCCACTTCATTTCCCCCTTAGGAATAAAAAACAAACAGACAAACAAACAAACAACAAGCTACAAGGTGAATCACAACATCACAAACTTTGATTTGAAGAAAAAAAAGTATTTGAAAACCACACAAAAGTGCAAAAGTACTAGACTTAACAGTTAATGAAGTATAGCTGAAGCTAAATCATTCTTTTGGCGTGATTTGCTTGCCTCGTTTCTCTAATTGATGATATTTTGAAAAACCATGTAATGTAGTTTTTCACGGGAATTTTGATGTTAAACAAGTAATTAAAAATAATACGTTAAAAAAAATCAGCCTTGTAGCTCACAGTCTTTTCAAAAATCAGTTTACTTATAAACAAAAACAGAGTGTGATATATTGAACAGTTCAATAAACAAGAAGTAAATATTTAGTAACTTATAAATAAATCAAATAAATCTATATGTAACGATAAATATCTCACACAAAATAATTACCTCTCATTGCTGAAAGAGAAAAAAATATTCAAATCCACATGAATTAAAATGAACCTATAAATGCAACACTAAATACAACAAATAGACAATCCAGAGATGAGAAATATTTAACAAGAGTTGAGAGTTTCTAAATTACTATCACCTCCATTTCTGTACCTCCATGAAATATTCATATTAAAACAAATGCTTTCATAAAGACAATGCACTTGTGTCAAGCTCTCAGATGCTTTTAACATCAACATTGTAGCGAACACTTTCAGGCACTTAAATGAAGACCTAAAAAAAGCAAATGTGCCACATTAAATAAGGTCCATGCTTGAAAACTGCACCAGAAGTTTGTCAGAGTGGATTGAATCAAAGCAGTGCACACTCTGCTCAAAACAAGATTGCCAAATGGACTAAACCCACGGGACCACAGGTTTGTTATTGTTTCATGTTGTCTGGTATACTTGGACTTGTTCATGTAAAGTGGTTTTGAAAGGAGTTCCCACAGGACGTTGTGTATATACATATGTATTTAAAGGCGAGGAAAAGTGTGTGTGCTTCGATTTGACCCACATCTGTGTGTGTGTTTGTGTGCTTCTCACTTACCTAACAGGACTGTTGCCTACATCTAAGTCCTCAGCTGTGACGGCTCCAACGATGATGCCCACTGGTGTGTCCTCGTATGTCTCCATTCTATAAGACAGCCGGCTGAAGACAGGAGGTTCCTCCACATCCAGAACATTCACTTTCACTGTGGCAGTGTCCTTAAAAGGTCCCAAATGTAGGAATCGATGATCAAGAGCTGCGTTTGAAGCTTCTACTTTAAAGGTGTATGCCTTTCTGGTCTCGTAGTCCAGACGCTGTTAAATGAATAATGAGACATCATCAGTCTTAGGACTGAGCTCTGTTTTATTGTCATTTGTGGCAGCAGGGAGGAAGTGATGTCAAATTGTTTGTGGCTGTATTCTGTCAAATAATAACAAAACACCACCAACTTTATTCGGATAATAAAACTTGTGATCGAAGTAAAAATGCTTTCTACAAAAGAGGGCTCATGCAGAGATCAGAAGCGAGGGGAATGGAAGTGAAAGACTGCCACTCACTCAACCCTGGAATCACAGGAGGGGGAATAAAGGAAGAGAAGGAGAAAGCAGGGAGAAAAGGCTTTGGCCAGTGGCTCTTGCATCACTGTGCTCATTCAGCCATATAAAGGCAGAATTTGGCACAGTCACACCTGAAAAGCAAAGAGTTGTGGAAGCGAAGCACAACCGAACAGATTGCAGATTTCAGAACTTCAGCAACAGCAGTCACTTTAATCCATGCTGATATTGGAAATGCTAATAACTAATGATTAAAAAAAAAAAAAAAACTATACATAAGAGATCTTCTATTGCATTACTATAAATTAATATTATTAAATATTATATGTATATGTACATAAGTATGTATGTGTATACACACACACACTGCTGTTCATAAGTTTGGGATCAGTA